>PITA01004631.1:0-61151 GCA_004023965.1 Spilogale gracilis | reverse complement strand
TCAAGCTCCACACTGGGTGTAGACATTACTTAGAAAAACTTTTAAAAATGTATTTGTGTATATATATTTTTTGGCCCTGGGTGACTCAGTTAAGCATCTGCCCTTGGCTCAGGTCATGATCCCAGGGTCCTTGGATTGAGCCCCACCTCGGGCTTCTTGCTGGGTGGGGAGTCTGCTTCTCCCTCTGCCTCTGTCCCCCTCTCTCTCAAATAAATAAAATCTTTAACACAAAAAAATTAAAAAATTAAATGCACACACACACACACATATATAGTGCTTTTAGAATGTGTTCAAATATCAATTTAAAATAGACTGCTATATATCTAGTCTGTTTTTTATGACAATGGTAACCACAAATCAAAAAATAAAGACAAAGGAATCTAAGTGAAACACTCAAGAAGAAAGACATCAGGGGCACCGGGGTGGCTCAGTCGATACAGCATGCAACTTTCAGTCCTGGGGTTGTGAGTTCAAGCCCCACATTGAGCAAAGAGCTTACTTAAAAAAGAAGAAAGACATCAATTCACAAGAGACTAACAAAGGAACTGAGAAGAACTACAAAACTGCCAGAAAACAATTAACAAAATGGCAACAGCTTTGTGCATACCTATCAATATTACTTTAAGTGTGAATGGACTAAATGTTCCAATCAGAAGTAGAAGAGTGAATAAAGGGATAAAAAACAAGACCCACCTATATGCTACCTACAAGATACATTTTTCAGACCTAAATGCTCATAGTGATGGAAAGTGAAGGGACAGAAAAAGATATTCCATGCAAATGGAAATGAAGAAAATACTTCAGTAGCAGAACTTTTATCAGACAAAATAGACTTAAAAACAGATTGTAACATGGGACCAAAAAGAAGTCCATTACATAGCTTGCACCACTTCAGCATCAACCGTCCTGCCAGGGCTCCCTCTGTGCAGAGAGCCCGAGGGCCCGCTGGCTTACACAAACTTTAGGTGTTTGGCCAGGGCATCCTCTGCATGGAGAGCCTTAGGACCACCCCCAGTCCACACCCACTTCAGCTCTGCCATCCCACCAGGGCAGCCCCAGCAGGGAGTGCCCTGCGATTCACAGCTCAAGCCAGCCAAAGCCACTAGGCACAGTCTACATAGGGGAGGATCATACACAAGACTGTTCAAGTTTAGGAGAGCTTACCACTGTCTACTTGTACACATGCAGACTCTCTCTCAAATAGATAAATAAAATCTTTCAAAAATAAATAAATAAATAAATAAATAAATAAATAAATAAATAAATAAGTTAGTTTAGGAGCATTTCCAACTAACTCACAGAAAGAAATACAGAAAGTGAAGCAAAATGTTGAGATAGAGGGATATGCTCCAAAATAGAGAACAAGACAAAAACCTCAGAAAAAGAACTAAATGAAACAGAAATAAGCAATATGCCTAAAGAAGTCTTTATTTTTTTAAGATTGTATTTATTTATTTGACAGAGAGAGAAAGAGCACAAGCTGGAGGAGCAGCCAAGGGAGAGGGTGAAGCAGGCCCCCCGGTGAGCAAGGAGCCCAACATGGGGCTCGATCCCAGGGTGCTGGGATCATGACTTGGGCCAAAGGCAGAGGCTTAACCCACTGAGCCACCCAGGTGTCCCTAATCAAGACTTTAAAGTAATGACCATTAAGACATTTGTCAGATTTGGGGTACCAGGGTGGCTCAGTGGGTTAAGCCTCTGGCTTTGGCTCAGGTCATGATCTCAGGGTCCTGGGATCAAGGCCCACATCGGGCTCCTTGCTTGGCAGGGAGCCTGCTTCCTCCTCTCTCTCTGCCTGCCTCTCTGCCTACTTGTTATCGCTCTCTGTGTGTCAAATCAGTAAGTAAAATCTTTTTTAAAAAGTTGAAAAACTCAGTGAAAACTTCAAAAAAAGAGATAGAAAATATAAGAAAGGACCAATCAGAGTTGAAGAATACAGTAACTAAAATGAAAAATACTCTAAAGTAAATCTTTAGATTAGCAAATGCAGAAAAACAAACCAAAATTTTGGAAGACAGGGTATGGAAAGCACCCAAAGTGACCAGCAAGAAGAAGAAAGAATTTTTAAAAATGAGGATTGTGCACCTGGGTGGCTCAAGTAGGTAGCTCAGGTCATGATCTCAGGGTCCTGGGATCAAGCCCCGCATTGGGCTTTCTGCTCAGTGAGGAGCCTGCTTCTTCCTCTCTCTGTGCCTGCCTCTCAGCCTACTTGTGCTCTCTGTCAAATAAATAACTAAAATCTTTTCAAAAGAAAAATAAATGAGGGTAGGCTAAGGGACCTGCTGGACACCAATAAGCAAATGAATATTGCATTGTAGAAGTACCAGGAAGACAAGAGAGAACGAAAAGGGCAGCAAACTTGTTAGAAGAAATCATCGCTGAAAACTTCCCTAACCCTCCGGAGGAAATAGACATCCAATTTCAGGAATCACAAAGAATTCCAAACAAGATGAATCTAAGGAGGTCCACACCACAGCACATAAAAATTAAAATGTTAGGGGCGCCTGGGTGGCTCAGTTGGTTGGGCGGCTGCTTTCGGCTCAGGTCATGATCCTGGAGACCCGGGATCAAATCCCACATCAGGATTCCTGCTCGCTGGGAAGCCTGCTTCTCCCTCTCTCAGTCTCTCTGCTTGTGTTCCTTCTCTAGCTGTGTTAAATAAATAAAATCTTTTTTAAAAATATTAAAATGTTAAAGTTTATGCTAAGTGAAGTCAGACAAAAAAAAATACTGTATGTTTCACTTACGATGTGGAATTTAAAACACAAAACAAAGGAGTAAACAAAAAGCAGAAGCAGACCCATAAATACAGAGAACAAACTGATGGTTGCCAGAGAGGAGGAGGTATGAGGGGGTGAGCAAAATCTGTGCAGAAGAATAGGAGATACAGGCTTCCCATTATGAGATGTAAAGTCGTGGGGATAAAAGGTAGAGCACAGGGAATAAAGTCAGTGGTCTGGCAGTAGCATTGTGTGGTGAGCACAACATAACATATGGAGGTGTTGACCCACTGTGCTGCATGCTTGAAACTAATGTGATATTGCATCAACTATACTTCCATTAAAAGGGGACATTACATAATGAAAAGAGATCAATCCAACAAGAGAATGTCATGATTTTCAATACCTATGTAGCCAACATAGGAGCACTGAAATATATAGAGCAGATGTCAATAGACATAAAGGGAGAAAATGGCAGGGATGCAAGAATAGAAGGGAACATTAACACTCCGCTTACATGAATGGATAGATCATCCCGACAGAAAACCAATAAAGAAACAGTGGCTTTGAATAACACATGAGACCAGATGGACTTAACAGATATACACAGAACATTTCATCTAAAAGAAGCACAATACACATTCAAGTACACGGGGAACAATCTCCAGAATAAATCACCTGGGGCCATAAAACAAGTCTCAGTAAGTTTAAGATTGAAATCTTATCAAGCATCTTTTTAGCCAGACAGTGTAAGACTAGGAATCAGTTACAAAAAACAAAACTATAAAACACCAACACATGGAGGTTAAACAGTGTGTCACTGAACAAATTGAGTGTCAACCAAGAAATCAGAGAGGAAATAAAAAAATACTTCGATATGAATGAAAATGGAAACAATATTCCAAAATCTTTGAGACACAACAAAAACAGTTCTAAGAGTTTTGAAAATGCCAGGGTCAAGAGCAGGTGGCACTGCCACTTTGGCATACCGATTATTTTATTTTTTTTTAAGATTTTATTTGTTTATTTTACACAGAGAGATCACAAGTAGGCAGAGAGGTAGGCAGAGAGAGAGGAAGAAGCAGGCTCCCTGCTGAGCAGAGAGCCTGACATGGGCCTGGATCCCAGGACCCTGAGATCATGACCTGAGCTGAAGGCAGAGGCTTTAACCCACTGAGCCACCCAGGCGCACTACTGATTATTTTAAATAAAAGTTACTTAAGAAATAACCCATAGGGGGGTGCCTGGATGGCTCAGTTGGTTAAGCAACGGCCTTCGGTTCAGGTCATGATCCCGGAGTCCTGGGATCAAGCCCCACATCAGGCTCCCTGCTCAGCAGGAAGCCTGCTTCTCCCTCTCTCACTTCCCCTGCTTGTGTTCCCTCTCTAGCTGTGTTTCTCCCTGTCAAATAAAAAAAAAAGAAAAAGGAAAAAAAAAACAAAAACCCATAGGAAGACACTCAGACACTCCTCCGTCCACCCCAAGGCAGGAAACTAAAAAGCAGTTCACAGAATTCAACATCCAATATTGATCAAAAATTCATGTGTAAGGGCACTTGGGTGGCTCTGTCAGTTAAGCATCGGCCTTGGGCTCAGGTCATGATTCCAGGGCCCTAGGATCAAGTCCCGTATCAGGCTCCCTTCTTGGCGGGGAGCCTGCTTCTCTCTCTGCCTGCTACTCTCCCTGCTTGTGCTGTTTCACAAATAAATAAATAAAATGGTTTAAAAGTTAAAATAAAATGGGCGCCTGGGTAGCTCAGTAGGTTAAAGCCTCTGCCTTTGGCTCAGGTCATATTCCCAGGGTCCTGGCATGGAGGCCCACATGGGGTTCTCTGCTCAGCAGGGAGACTGCTTCCTCCTCTCTCTCTGCCTGCCTCTCTGCCTACTTGTGATCTCTCTCTCTGTGTCAAATAAATAAATAAAATCTTAAAAAAAAATAATGATTCTCATATTTAAAAAAAAAAGTTAAAACTAAATAAAATCAGAAATGAAAGAGAAGTTACAACCACACTACAGAAATACAAAGATTCTAAGAAACCACTACAAATAATTACATGCCAGCAAACTGGACTACCTGGAAACATATAAATTCCTAGAAACATACTATCTTCCAAGACTGAAACAGGAGAGAAAAAAGAAAACCTGAACAGACCAATTACCAGTAATGAAACTTAATCAGCAATCAAAAAACTCAAAAACAAAAGTCCAGAATCGGATGGTTTCACAGGTGAATTCTATCAAATATTTAGATTATAGTTCATACTAGTTTTCTCAAATTCTTCCAAAAAATTGAGAGGAACTCTTCCAAATTCAATCTACAAAGCCCGCGTGACTTTGATATCAAAACCAGAGACACTATAAAAAAGGAAATTACACCTCAGTAATGAACACAGGTACAAAAATTCTCAATGCATACTAGCAATTTTTCAGCAAAAGGCTCATTCACTGCAATCAAATGGGCTTTATTCCAGAGATGCAAGAGTGGTTCCCCATCTGCATACTGATCAGAATGACATGCTACATTAACAAAACGAAGGATAACAATCATATGATCATCTCCATAAATGCAGGGAAAAGTTTTGACAAATTAAACATCCATTGTAGTTAAAAACTCTCAACAAAGTGGGTACAGAGTAAACACACCTCAACATAATGAGGACCATATATGACAAACCCCAGTTAACGTACTTAGAGGAAGATCTTTCAGCTTTTTACTATTGTAGTCAGGAGCAAGATGAGAAGGTCCACTCTCACCACTTTTACTCAACATAGTACTGGAAGTCCTACCCACGGCAATCAGACAATAAATAAAAGGTATCCAAATTTATAAAGAAGTAGTATATCTATCACTATTTGCAGACGACACAGTATTATATAGAGAGAAAACCCTAAAGACTCTACCAAGGAACTACTAGAACTAGTAAATGAATTCGGTAAATTTTCAGGACACAAAATTAATTTACAGAAATCTGTTGCATTTCTATACAATAACCAACAGAAAGAGAAATCAAGAAAACAATCCTATTTGCAACTGCATCAAATACAATACAATACCTAAGAATAAATTTAACCAAGGAGGTGAAAGACTTTACTCTGAAACTGGAAGACATTGATGAAAGAAGTGAAGATGACATTAAATGGGCAAATAAGCCATATGCTCAAGGATTGAAAATGCCCACACTACACAAAGCAACCTAAAGATTCCATGAAATCTTATCAAATTATCAATAACAACTTTTCACAGAACTAGAACAAATAATACTAAAATATGTATGGAGCCACATAAGACCCCTAATAGCCAAAGCAATCCTGAAAAAGAAGAGCAAGACTGCAGGCATCACATTCCCAGATTTCAAACTATACCACAATGCTGTAGTACTCAAAACAAAATTGGCACAAAAAATAAATCCATAGATTAATCCAACAGGATACAGAGCCCAGAAATTCACACTTATATGGCCAATTAATCTACAACAAAGGAGGGAAAATATGCAACAAGGAAAAAATAGTCTCTTCAATAAATGCTGCTGAGAAACCTGGACACCTACATGCAAAAGGCACTTTCTCACACCATACACAAAAGTAAACTCAAAATGGGGCGCCTGGTTGACTCGGTTGGTTAAGCATCTGCCTTCGGCTCAGGTCATGATCCCAGGGTCCTGGGACGGAGCCCCATTATAAGCTTCCTGCTCAGGTGAGTCTGCTTCTCCCTCTACCCCTTATCTCTGCCTGTGCTCTCCCTCTCTGACAACTAAATAAAATCTAAAAAAAAAAATCTAAAATTAAAAAAAAATTACAAAATAAAAAACTGCCTCCAAAAAGAGAGAGGAGAAAAGAAATCAAAGACACAAGCATATGGAAAAGTACACCTTGCTCGTGGATGAAAAAAAAATGGTTAAAATACTCAACCTACGCAAAGTTATCCATAATTAAATGCACTCCTATGAAGACGCCAATGACACTTTTTAGAAGTAGAAAACACAGTCCTACAATTTGGTAGAATTACAAAAGACCCCAAATAACCAAAGCAATCCTGAGAAGGAACAAATCAGGAGGCATCACACTTCCTGATTTCAGTCTAGGCTCCAAAGATACAGGTATCAGCACGGTATGACACAGACCTAACAACAGACCAATGGAAGAGAATCAAGAGTCCAGAAATAAACTCATGCACATATGGTCAACTAATATTTGATAAGGGAACCAGAAATGGAAAAGACAGTCTCCAATTAATGGTATTAGAAAAATTGGATATTAACATAAGAATAAAACTCTAATCTTAATCAAGAAAAGTCAGGGCACCTGGGTGGCTCAGGGGGTTAAGCCTTCCGCTCAGGTCATGATCTCAGGGTCCTGGGATCGAGCCCCACATCCGGCTCTCTGCTCAGTGGGGAGCCTGCTTCCCCTCTCTTTCTCTGCCTGCCTCTCTGCCTATTTGTGATCTCTCTGTCAAATAAATAAATAAAATCATGGGGGCGCCTGGGTGGCTCAGTTCATTAAGCAACTGCCTTCGGCTCAGGTCATGATCCTGGAGACCCGGGATCGAGTCCCACATTGGGCTCCCTGCTCGGCACGAAGCCTACTTCTCCCTCTCTCACTCCCCCTGCTTGTGTTCCCTCTCTAGCTGTGTTTCTCGCTGTCAAATAAATAAAAATCTTAAAATAAATAAATAAATAAAATCTTAAAAAAAAAAAGAAAAAGTCAACTAAAACACGTAAAACTCCCAAAATAGGACAAAGCTCCTCAACATTGGTATTGGCAGTGATTTTTTTGGACAGAACACCAGAAGCACAAATACAAAAAAAAAAAAAAAAAATCAACAAATAGAACTACATCAAACTTGAAAGATTCCACACAGCAAAAGAGCAATTAGCAAAATGAAAAGGCAACCTACAGAGAGGAAATATTTGCAAAAAAATATATCAGATATGGGGTTATTATCAAAAAAAGATAAAAAACACACAACTCAATAACAAATAATTCAACTTAAAAATGCACAGAGATGGGGCGCCTGGGTGGCTCAGTTGGTTAAGCAACTGCCTTCGGCTTAGGTCATGATCCTGGAGACCCAGGATTGAGCCCCGTATCAGGTTCCCTGCTTGGCGGGAAGCCTGACTCTCTCTCTCTCATTCCCCCTGCTTGTATTCCCTCTCTCAGCTGTGTTTCTCTGTCAAATAAATAAAATCTTTTTTAAAAAAATGCGCAGAGAAACTAAATGGACTTTTTTTTTTTTCAAAGAAGCCATCTAAATGGCCAACAGATACATGAAAAGATGCTTAACGTCCCTAATTATCAGGGAAACACAAATCCAAACCACAAGGAACTATCAACTCAAAACCTGTTAGAATGGCTATCATCAAGAAGACAAAAAAACAGGTCCTGGCAAGTAGGTGGAGAAAAGGGAAAGCTTGTACAGTGTTGGTGGGAATGTAAATTGGTTCAGTTGCTACGGGAAAATAGTACAAAGTTTCCTCCAAAAAATTAAAAATACAACTGCCATATGATCCAGCAATCCCACTTTTAGATATATGGGCAAACAAAATGAAAACATGTTATCAAAAAGATATATGCATGGTCATATTTACTGGAGCATTATTCACAATAGCCAACACAGGGGACCAACCTAATCCATTTGTCTGTTGATAGACAATTAAGGTGTGCCATATATATGCAGTGGAGTACTACTCAGTCATGAGAATGAACAAAATCCTGACATTGGCAATAATGTGGATGGCCGCTGAGCACATCATACCAAAGACAAATACTGTATTATGTATATATGGAATCCAAAAAAAAAAAACAAACTTTAAAAAAAAAAAAAAAAAAGGATGACACCTGGGTGGCTTAGAGGGTTAAGCAACTGCCTTCAGCTCAAGTCATGATCCTAGGGTCCTGGGGTCAAGTCCTGCATCAGCCTCCTTGCTCAGTGGGGGATCCGCTTTTCCCTGCACCTGCCACTCTCCCTGCTTGTGTGCTCTCTGACAAACAAATAAAATATTTTTAAAAAAAGGGGGGGAAATGATATTTACCAGGGACTAGGGGGATAAAACTAATGGTGTTTAAGGTTACAAATACATAATGAGTACTAAAATAGCTATGTTTATAGTATGGCTTATAAAATAATATTGTACTGTAGATATATGACGTGATGAATAGCATTATAGCAATAACCATATAGATGTATCAAAGTAACAGGACAAAAAGTACACCTTAAAATTCATTCAAAGTTAAATGTCAAATTTATCCATTGAAAAGAAGAAAGAAAAATACGGGTACAATGGTGTGGTAAAGACTCAGGACATTTCATAGAACTGTTTAGATCAATAATCATTATTTTGCACCTTTAACAAAATGCATTATATGTAATTTTGAAAGATAATTTGAAATACATTAATTTCACATAAAAATGTGACAGGAGTAAAATAAAGTTCTTCTAATCATAGGTGAAGGTGGGAAATAAAGGGGACATTTGTGCAATGATGGTGGAAATGTAAACTGGTGCAGCCACAATGGAAAAGAGAATGGACGTTCTTCAAAAAATTAAAAGTGATCCAACTTATGATCCAGCAAGTCTATTTTGGAGTATTTAACCAAAAGAAATAAAGCCAGTTAGCTGTACCCCATGTTCACTGCAGCATTCTTTACAACAGATAAGACATGGAAACAACTAACTGTTCATCAATGGATGATGAATAAAGCAGATATATGTATCATATATCATATATCTTATATGATCTATATATGTGTGTATAGGGTATATATACAGCCTATACACACGTGCACACACACACTCACAATTATTACTCAACCATGGAAAGGAAATCCTGCCATCCAACAATATGGATGAAACTTGAGAGCACTGTGTTAAGTCAAAGGAGTCAGACATAGACAAACACTGTGGGAGATCCCCTCTCCACGATCTAAAAAAAACCCAAAAACCTAACTCACAGCTTCCAAGAACAGACCAGTGGTCGCCAGAGGCTGGGGAGGGGACTCTCGCAAAATGGGTGAAGGTGCTCAAAACGTACAGACTTCCTGTTCTAAGATGAATACACCACAGTGACTGGGTAACAAGACCATATTCTATAGTTGGAAGCTGCTAAGAGAGATCTCGAAAGTCTGAATCACAAGAGAAAATAATTGCTAACTCTTTGAGGTGATGGGTGTTAAGAGCGGTAATCATTTCTCAGTATCTTCCTGTACCAAATAGTTATCCCATATGCCTACAATACATGCTATGTCAACTATATCTCAACTTTTAAAAACGTTTTTAAAAATGTTTTAAAAACGTTTTTAAAAGTATGTATTTTCCTTCTGCTTGCTTTGGGTTTTATGTGCTCTTCTTTTGGTTCTCGAGGTGGGAACTAAGACCACGGATTTTAAATCTTCCTTCTTTTCAGATATAGGCATTTAGTGCAGTAAGTGTCCTCCTAAGTATTATTTTTGTGGCATCCACAAATTTGGTTAGGTTAGGCTTTCGTTTTCTTTCTGTTCAAAATACTTTCCGAGTTCTCTTAGGATTTCTTCTTTGATCCATGGGCCATTTAAAAGTGTTGTATGTAGTTTGCAAATATTTGATAACTAAGAATTTTCCTGTTCTTGGAGAAAATTAGATCAGTGGCTGACAGGGGCTGGAGCGAGGGGATTCACTACAAAAGGGGCACGAGAAAAAACCCACAGTGATGCAAATGCTCTTTGATTGTGATGTTATGCAATCATTATGCATTGTGATTGTTATGCAATCTAGTTATGCAACTGTATACACTTTTCAAATTTCATCAAATGGAACACTTAAAAGAAAAATAAAGAACGTTCCTGTGCTTGAGTTCTCTTTTAATTCCACTGTGATCAGAGAATATACTCTTTATGACTTAAATCCTTCTAAACGTATTGGCATTTGTTTCATGGTCCCAAATATAGTCTACCTTGGTAGAGGTTCCACGCACTCTTCTCAGGAAGAATGTGTATTCTGTTGGGTAGAGCGTTCTGTAAATACCAACTAGACTAGTTATTGAAAGCCTTATTCAGGTCTTCTTAATGATTTTCTATTTGTTCTATCAATTATTTAAAAAACATACCATAGGGATGCACGGGAAAGCAAAGGGTGTAATTGAGGGGCCCTTCCTCACTCCCACAGACCACCACGTCGGAAGAGAGTTCCGAATTGCCTTCACCACCGGATTCCCCACAACTAATTGTTCCGTAGCACAAATGTCTAGCTACAGCCACACACGTTTTTCCTCCCACTTTCTCTCCATCTTGTCCTTTGAGTTTGACATTTCTGCAAGTCCACAATTTTATTCACCCACCCTGGCTGTCACTTGTAACTATCACAAGTGAACACGACACCCAATCCCCCAGCCATACAGGCTGGAGCCAAACAAAACGGCGAGGAATTCTGGATTGCCCGACTCCAGGTAGGTTTCCCCTACCAGGTAGGTTTATAATCCAGCAAAAATTGATTAAGCAATTATGTACTGTGTACAAGTCCTAGTGAGTTTATAGTTTAATGTTAAGTGACTTCGAAGGGATTGACTATATATTCAGAGAGGGTCAGGTTGGAGGGGAGGAGGGGAGAGAGGAAGGAGGAAAGACCTAGTGACATAACAAGCCCAACATTTAGAAAAGGAGCACATGGAGGGGAGGGAGACTGACAGCCCCTGTGTTTTGGCTCAAGGCAGTTCCCTGGGAAATGGGAATTCTAAGGCTTCTCCGTAGAATGATCTTAGATTATTTTCACTTTCATCACAATTCCACCCACTTCGCTCTAGATTATTCAATGGAACAGATATACAAGGAGCAAGCGCTGCTCAATTACCCTTACAATGTAAGTCCCAAGCCTTCGGAGTAGGACAGTTCATTAGAAGAAGTCATGTGTAATTCCATGAGTTCATGTGACATTGGTCACTGAAGTTCAATTAGAAAAACACAGGGTCTAGACCGAGCACAGACTGCGTACCGGAAATATCTCCTGAAGGGGTCAGAACATCAGTGTTTAGCTGTCCCAGAACCCGCACAGAAGAACTGCACTCTACTTCTACTTTTTGTTCGGCTTTTCATCTTCTGGGGAAGCAGGGGAGTCCTTAGCATGAGCAAGGGCACGGAGATCCCTTTGCATCCGCATACGCCCTTTCTTCTGATTGGAAAAGATGACAGCGGCAGGACACAGAGTGTCCACCACGTCCTGCTGGGAGCTTGGCTACCAAGGCCAGGGAGCAGGTGAGAGCCGGCGCAGTGTGCTGTGTGCCACCAAGATAATCCCTCTGCCTGAAAACTCACTGGCAGTCACAGCGGCTCATTCCCCTTTTGACATTTACAGAGCTGTTTCCTCATGGCTGACAGTACAAAAAGGCTGGTATCATTGAATTCTAACTTCATCTCTATCTGCCAGGCTTTTATGAGAACAATGGAAAGAACTTCCCCAGAATTCAAACAAGAACTGCAAATGTCTATCTCCATAGGAATTACTTATGGAATCCTGCACATCCTGGTCCAGAATAACGGGATTTTGACAAGCCACCTTCCAGTTTATTTTCCTCCTAGTAGCAGAGTAGTGTAGAATGGCTTGGAACACTGGGTTTCTAGATCAGATGTGTAAGCACAAAATTATCTATAAAATACTGACTTAAAGACTAGCATGGCCTCTTATATGAAAAATGAACACATTCTATCATGGGAGTCAGGAAGTTCAGAAGGTGGAGAGAGACTTTATGAACGGTCACTTACAACATACTACAGCTTTACGGGCACCTGGGCGGCTCAGTTGGTTAAGCATCTGACTCTAGATATCGGCTCAGGTCCCGATCTCAGGGTCGTGAGACTGAGCCGTGCGAAGCTCTGCACCGAGTGGGGAGTCGGCTTGGGATTCTCTCTCCCTCTGCTCCTCTCCTTGCCCTCCCCGCACCATCACCCCAAATCCCCGCAACCATGTGCTCACTTAAATAGATAAATAAATATACAGTAAAGTACTACAGTTCTTACAATCTTAGTGATCATCCATCCATGGGTACCAGTGGTTATGTTACATTTATAAAAATGGGTTGACACGCAATGATCAGCATGGTGATGTTGTCAGGATATGGAAAATAGACAGTCCTAGAAATAACCCCATTTGTTCACCTGGAAGTATTTCTTCTGATAAATAAGAAAATGTTAACAGTGGATACCTCTAGGGAACGGCACTAGAAATGTAGAAAAATGTAAACTGGAGGAAGGGAAATTTTTACTTTTCATTTTACGAACTTTTGAACTGCTTAAATTAGTGCTGACCATGAATTACTTTACTAAAATAAAAACAAGGGGCACCTGGGTGGCTCAGTCGTTGGGCGTCTGCCTTCTGCTTCGTGATCCTGTAGTCCCGTAGTCCCGGAATCGAGCTCCGCGTCGGGCTCCCTGCTCAGCGGAAAGTCTGCTTCTCCCTCTCTCACTCCCCCTGCTTGTGTTCCCTCTCTGGCTGTATTTCTCTCTGACAAATAAACAAACAAATAATAATAATAAATTAAAATAATGAAATGAAAACAAAGTACAGCTACGAGTTTTGAAATGGGAAAACCTGTCAATTACATGAAGGCAGCAGGTCATAGTAATGTGAAAAGGAAAGGTTATATGCATGTATATATACATATTTTACATGCATATTTACATATATATCTAAAAGCAGAAAAAAAGACCTGTAAAAATTGGTCTTGGTAAACTTGGTAAACTTACCTCTGAGGTTGAGAGCAGGATGAAGAAAAGTTATTCTACATTCTTCCTTATTTGGCTTTTTGCAAGTGCATTTACTTATGTGTAACTTGTATAACGTTTAAAACAATAAAATGGGAACAATTTTTATAAAACCTTCCCCCCCTACTTTGCAAGCTCTCGGCTTTCTCCTGCTAACAGCATTCTGAGCGACTGATCCTACCTCATCGGATTCAGATGGCTTTTCAATCACAGGATCCACGCAGGTGAGTCAAGTCAGGGGTGGGCCTGTGACCCAAGCCAGGCCAATCAGTTTCTCTCTCCCAGAAGTTTGAATTTAGAGCAGAAACACATGGGGGCTGGAGACATTTGCAAATGAGAAAGCCAAAGACAGCATCTTAAAAGGCTGCCCTCGTGCCTCTAGGGGCTGTTAATAAGGTTCTTTGGCACCTGTCCTTTGCACTTTTTTTTTCCGATTGTTCTTTTATGTGTCCTTCCAGTAAATTCCTTTAAAAAAAGGTGGGGGGGGGGAGGGCGCCTGGGTGTCTCAGTGGGTTAAGCCTCTACCTTTGGCTCAGGTCTTGATCTCAGGGTCCTGGGATCAAGGCCCCCATCAGGCTCTCTGCTCAGCAGGGAACCTGCTTCTCTCTCTCTCTCTCTCTTTCTCTTGCTCTCGCTCTCTGCCTGTGATCTGTCTGTCAAATAAATAAATAAAATCTTAAAAAAAAAAGTACATGGAGGTAGGTAACAAATTTATTGAAATAATGAATTCAGGATTGATCGCATTAAGTCCATGCTTCCTGTCTAATAGACTATTGGAAAGATGTATCTGGAACTCAGCAGAGAATAAAAGTTGATGGCACAGATTTAAGAAGTAAGAGCGTAGCCTGAGTATGGGATCCAAGAGAGACAACAGAGACAAGCATGAGACTGTGGGAAACACCACCACTTGAGGAAGGGGGACACATAGGAGACACTGCCATGGGCCCACCGTGGTTGAATCTGATGAGGTGTGCCATATCCAGTCCTCCCCAGACCCTGAAGGGAATTCCTCATGCGTACCTATGGACCGAGCATTGTTCGCCGGGTTGCAAAGTGACTGCATGTGTATGACACCTGCTCATTTTAACATATAGATGGAGGAGCTAGGTACCAAGTAAGAAACTGTACCCAGGACAAGATGCTAAATCCAAACATGTGAGCAATGAAAGAAGTTTCTGGAACCATTTAAGGTAAAACAATATAGGAGGTTCTCAGTGACCTCTTCTGCCATCTCTGTAACAGTACATATCTCATGACAAAGAGATGGGGCCCTTGAGAGAAAGAGAACAGAACAGCTCTTGTTTTTCTTCAGAGGTCCTGTCTGGGGACTGGGTGTGCGGTGGGACTGGTGACTAGCGTGCTGTCAATCAGCGATAGGAAAGGCCCAGCTGGTACAGAGGGTTCACGTCAGCTGCTGCCCAACTAGGCTATAAAAATCAGAGGTCAGGTGTGATGAAGCCCACGAACAGGTCACACCCAGCGGCTCTCAGCCTTCATGGTACATTGGAATCACCTGCGACATTGGAAAAAAGATGACTCATCCTGCCCCCTGAGATTCTGATTTACTTGACCAGAGGTGGGGGCGCCTGGGCGGCTCAGTCACTTAAGCGGCTGTCCTTGGCTCAGGTCCTGATCCCTGGGTCCTGAAATGGAGCCCTGCTCCGCAGGGAGCCTGCTTCTCCCTCTCCCTCTGTCCTTCCCCCACTCCTTGTGCTCTCTCCTGCACTTGCTCTCTCAAACAAATAAATAAAATCTTAAAAAAAAAAAAAAGCTCCTCAGGTGATTGTAATGTGCAGCCAAGGTTAAAAACCCCTGAATAAGCCCCTAAATATCTCATTTGATCTGTGTTACCATGGCCTGTCCCGTATATTTAAACTTAACATTTTGGGGGCGCCTGGGTGGCTCAGTTGGTTAAGCGTCTGCCTTTGGCTCAGGTCCTAGGATCCAGAGTCTGGCATCAGGCATCAGGCTTCCTGCTCAGGGGGGAGCCTGCCTCTCCCTCTGCCCCTCCCCCACTATAGAAGTCCACCATTCCCTCTCTCTCTGATAAATAAAATATTTTTAAAAAGAAAATTTAGGGGCGCCTGGGTGGCTCAGGTGGTTAAGTGACTGCTTTCGGCTCAGGTCATGATCCTGGAGACCCCGGATCGAGCCCCACATCGGGATTCCTGCTCCACGGGAAGCCTGCTTCTCCCTCTCTCAGTCCCTCCGCTTGTGTTCCCTCTCTAGCTCTGTTTCTCTCTGTCAAATTAATAAATAAAATCTTTGAGAAAAAAAAGAAAGAAAAGAAAAATATTTCATTTAAAACTTTTTTCTAAAAATTAAAAATAAGTCAGTGGCATGCACTGCACGCCGTGGGAATCTCTGTCCCTGGTAGGCCTGCACTCCCCACAGGGCACTCTTCAACCGACCAGAGAGGCAGCCACGCCTTGTTCCCAGCACTTTCTCTGCACTCCTCAGTCCCCCCTGCCTTCCCCGCTGTCACCGCAGCATAGGGCCAAGGCTGGTGCTGCTTATGGTCCTGCTTGTGCCTTGAGCAGAGGTCAGACAGCTTACCCCTGTGCCTGCAGCAGACGCCAACAGGAAAGCCCCCCCCCGGCCCAGGGGCAGGTCCAAAGGGCAGCTGCCCACGCTGAGGGCTGAGCCCTAGGGGCCCCTCCAGCTTGTGTTTCCCCAGCAGGAGCACCCCCCCCCAAGAGGCTTCAGAGCCTACAGAGCAAAAGGCTAAGGGACAGACACCCAACTCCAATTATCTGAGTAATTGGCTAGCTCTCCAAAACAAAAGAAAGCTACATTTAAAAAGTAAGATAGGGTTCACTGTGGCTTCAGAGAAGGAATTCCAGAAGTAAGGAAACCCAGGATGTTTGAGGACAATACAAAGTAAAGGGAGCTGGAGCCCAACCTGTAGGTGGGGTATGGAGTGCCTACCTAACGGGAAGAGTAGGATCGGAGTGGAGAGATTAGAGCCCTAGAAAGGACGGCAGCCTTGCTCCACACACACGTGGCCTCCAATACAGCCGAGTTTGACTCTATTTGAGAATCCCCCTTTGCAAGCCTACCCAGCATTGTACTTTCCTCACAGGGCCTCTGGGTCTGTGCGTACCCTCCTCTCAGCCTGCTCTACTCTTTTCCTCCCTGCCCTCTTCTGTCTGGCCACCTCCTCATGGGTCAGGCCCCAAGAACTCATGCCCTCTGGAGGACTGGGACACTCCTGTGTGCTCCTACAACATCCTATAATGCCCTACTAGAGAACTTATGTGGCTTTTTTTTTTTTTTAGATTTTATTTATTTGACACAAAGAGAGAGAGACTGCGAGAGAGAGAGACTGTGAGAGAGAGAGAGAGAGAGAAAGAATACAAGCAGGGGGAGTGGGAGAGGGAGAAGCAGGCTTCCTGCCGAGCAGGAAGCTCAATGCAGGGCTCCATCCCAAGACCTTGGGATCATGACCCAAGCTGAAGGCAGACACTTAACCACCCAGCCACCCAGGCGCCCCGCACTTAGGTGGCTTTTGTACATACTTTTATCTTACCTCTCTCCCCCCCAAAAGCAACCCAAAATAGGTTAAAGACTTAAATGTTAAGACCTAAAACTAGGGGCACCTGGGTGGCTTAGAAGGTTAGGCCTCCACCTTTGGCTCAGGTCACAATCTCGGGGTCCTGGGATCGAGGCCTGCGTCAGACTCTCTGCTTGGTGGGGAGCCTGCTTCCTCCTCCTCTCTCTCTCTCTGCCTACTTGTGATCTTTCTGTCAAATAAATAAATAAAATCTTTTTTTAAAAGCATAGAAATTCACAATATGCAAAGAATTCTTTAAAAAAAACAAAAAAACAAAAACCTAGGGGCACCTGGGTGACGCCACTATGAGGCCAAGTGCGTGGCTAGAGTTTGCTGAAGTCTGTGTTTAGCACATACAATTTCACTTAACCCTTGTGCAAATCTCCGAGGTAGTCACTAGGTTGTATAGAAGAAACAAACCCAGGGAAGTTAAAACCAGACCCAGCCAAGGGACAGGGCAGGGATCTGAACATTACTAGCAACATTTATCTAACACATGCAGGTAAGGCAAAAATAAGGCTCTGGTCCTTTAATTCAAAGGAATGCTAGAACAGCGGTTCTCAATGAGGGATAATTTTGTCTTCCTCTACCTAGTATTGGCTGGAAACATTTTTGTCACAACTGAATGGGGGAACAGAGACTACTGCCATCTAGTGGATGGAAGCCAGGGACGCCGCTGCAGTGCCGGGGCCGAGAAACCCTGCTCCAAGACAGTGACTACATTTGACTTATTATTTGCTATTGCATTAGATCTCAAAAATGCAGCCTTGTAGAAGACTCATAAGATGCAAATCGTTCTTGTCTAGGAAGGTGGCCCAGAGGCGGGAGCTGTACATACCTGAAGGACACCAGTTGTGTATCTGACTCCAGGTCAGTCTTTCACCCTCTTTAAACCAGCTGTGCCTTCCTGCCGGTTCCCTAATTCTCCAGGGTGACCATAAAAAAAAGTCACCGGGTACCTCGAAAAGTTCTATCTCCAAATACAGCCACATTCTGAAGTACTAGAGGTTAGGATGGCATCATAGAAATTTTGGAAGAGAACAATTCCATCCATAACACCTCTGCAATTAATCTTTGACACATGCTCAGCATATATATTGTAGGAGAATTATGTTTAATTATATAAATGTCTTTGCCTTGCAATAGATCCCAGTCCACAAAATCCACATGTTCCTACTGCATAGGCTGCTTTCTTAAGGCTATTGGTATATTAACACTAATTCAACAAGAATGACCCTCTAAAGTGATACTTCAGATATATCACACGCTTCTCTTGTCTTCTCAACCAGTCTCCATGAAGAGTTTTTTTGTATAGTGAGAAGTCTCTGCCAGAAGCTTTCTTCATCTGTCAACTCAGGGATCAAATACAATCACACTTGGCACCAAGGGACCCTACAGGGAGCCTTTCTTAGCATATAAATCCAAACCTCCTTTTTTTTCTGGCTATTGAAAGTTTCAATAATTAGCACATTATTTACCTAATTTACTGGCTTCATATTTATTGTCAAAAACATTGTGGAGGGGCGCCTGGGTGGCTCAGTTGGTTGAGCCTTCAGCTCAGGTCATGATCCAGGAGACCCAGGATCGAGCCCCACATCGGGCTCCCTGCTCAGCAGGAAGCCTGCTTCTCCCTCTCTCACTCCCCCTGCTTGTGTTCCCTCTCTGGCTGTGTTTCTCTCTGTTAAATAAATAAAATATTAAAAAAAAAATTGTGGAATGAGTGATCAATTTATTTGTTGACTATTTTATGAACTTAATTTCTTTTAAACTCAAAAGTCGTATATCAGATGGCATGCCACAGCTTGGATTCAGATTCTGGTCCCATAAGTAGTCTCCTGGGACATTCTATTAATTTTCATCCCTCATTAGAGAAAAATTTGCCCTTGGCAACCGTCAGAGAGGAACATTCTGGGCAATTTCTCTTATCGAAGCAAATTCAACAGGACAGACTTGCTTTTCCCTAGAGCTGAAGCCACCTCCTGGCGGTAAATTAAGTGTTAGAAGCTGAAGCCCGAGGCCAGGCAAGGATGAGCTGAGAAGTGGAGATTTACGTTTTTAGCATCTAGTGTGGAACTGGAAAATACGCGTGTCCTAGCTCCCCGGCAAACTTTCCCACCGCTCGAAGGATTACACTGGCTTGACCAATCAGCTTACCCCATCCACTTAGCAACGGTGATCGCTCCAAGGGGCGGGCCTATGATCCCAGCAGAGCCAATCAGAGTCCTTCCCAGGACTGAACGTTCCCCAAAGAAAGGAAAAGGCGGTTGTTTGAGCCTCTACAGCCGAGAGGACCGCACCAGAAGGCAGGAGTCCTAAGTTCCGCCAGCAGTCCTCTACCTCTTCAAATTCTGATGTGCTCTTAGACTGAAGAGCCGCAGATGTTGTGCCATGCACAGTTTAAGGAGATCTGCCAAAAGAGTTTAGAAACCTGCTGGAAGTGGATGAAATTAAGCCGAGGTCTGCCCCATCCCCTCCCAGGTCATTAGACCAGGCCATCCATTCTCATTACTCACCTGCTCAAAACTCAGCCAGATCACTTAAAAAAAAAAAAAAAAAAAAAAAAAAAGGCGGGGACACCTGGGTGGCTCAGTCGCTTCAGCAGCTGCCGGTTCAGCAGCTGCCTTTGGCTCAGGTCGTGATCTCAGGTGATCTCAGATCCTGGGCTGGAGTCCCTCATCCCCTCATCTGCTCTCTGCTTCTTCCTCTCCCTGCCGCTCCCCCTGTGTGTGCTCATTCTCTCACTCTGACAACTAAAATCTTTAAAAAAAAAAAAAAAAAAAAGTATTTTAAAAATAGTGATTTGGGGAGGTGGGAAGGGAATAGGGTAACAATGATGGACATTAAGGAGGCATGTGATGGGATAAGCACTGGGTGTAACAGTAACTAATGACTCATTAAACATTACACCAAAAACTAATGATGTATTATACGTTGGCTAATGAAATTTTTTTTAAAAAAAAATCGACTTTGCCGTGTATCCAGCTTATTCAACAGACAGAATAAATACACCTACTGACTTGCCTAAACAGATATTTATCATATGCTTACCACAGTTAATTCTGATGGGTATTTTCTTGCTTTCTTTTGAATACATTTTTTTTCTTGAATTTTAGGGGTGACTGGGTGGCTCAGTGGTTAAGTGTCCAACTCCTGATACCAACTCAGGTCATGATCTCAGGTCCTGAGATCAAGCCTGATCCAGGGCTCTGTGCTGGGTGCAGAGCCTACCTGGGATTCTCTCTTTCCTACTGGCCTCCAGTGCCCCACCCCACCCCCACCATGGGCATGCCCTAAATAAATAAATTTCTTGAATTTTTATAAAATATACATCACTTATGCAAACCATTAAATCGTTGATTTGGAAAAAGAAATCACACTCCCTGATAACTTTGCCCAACGGCCCAAAAACCCTGGACGGCCAATTTCTAGACATCTTTGGATGTGAAAGAGAAATAAACTCCTCCATTTTTAAAACATTAATTTCTTGTTCTCTGTTTTACTCAGCAAAACCTAGTCCTAATTGGTACCCTCAGATTAGCTGGAGAGTAGAGTCCATAAGGGAATGGAAAGAGCGCTTATCTCGATGGTGGTAAAAAGGTGCTGATGGATTACATTCACATTTTAGATTTAGATTTTTAGATTTAGAAAGACTGTCCTGTCCGGGAAATGCAAAGCAAAACCACCATGAGATACACCTCATACCAGTCAGAATCACTAATATCAAAAAGACAAGAAATAATGAGTGTTGGCAAGGATGTGGAGAAAAGGCAGGCCTTATGCCCTGTTGGTGGGAATGTAAATTTGTGTAGTTACTATGAAAAACAATAAGGAGATTCCTCAAAAAGGTGTAAGTGTGGGGCACCTGGGTGGTTCAGTTAGTTGAGAGTCAGATTCTTGGTTTCAGCTCAAGTTGTGATCTCAGGGTTGTGAGATTAAGCCCAGCATCAGGCTTCATGCTCAACAGGGACTCTGTTTCGGATTCTCTCTACCTCTGCCCCTCCCCACTAAAATAAATAAATAAATCTTTTTAAAAAGAAAAATTAAAAGTACTATATCATCCAGCAATCCCACTTCTGGGTATTTACCTGAAGAAAATAAAAACACTAAGTTAAAAAGATATACACCCCACATTCATTATATTATTTACAATAGCCCAGATATGGAAGCAACCTAAGTATCCATGGGAAGATTAATGAATAAAGAAGATATGGCATACATATAAAACGAAATGTTACTCAGCCATATAGAAAAAAAAAATGAAATTTTGCCATTTGCAACAACATTGATGTACCCAGATGACATTATGCTAAAGTGAAATAAGTCAGAGGAAGACAAATACTATATGATTTTACTTATATATGAAATCTATCAAACAAAACAGAAAACAAACAAAAAACCAGCTTCATAAATACCCAGAACAAACTAGTGGTTGCCAGAGGGGAGGGAGATGGGGGATGGGCAAAATAGGCAAAAGGGCTTAAGAGGTACAAACTTCAATTGTAAAATAAGTAAGTCACAGGGATGAAAACTATACCATAAGGAATATGGTCAGTAATATTGTAGTAACGTTGTACGATGACAGATGGTGACTACATTTATCTCAGTGAGCATAGTGTAATGATATTGTACCCCTATAATATAAGACTGTAGGTCAACTATACTTCAGTAAAAATAAATTTTTTATTTTTTAAAAGAGTTCATTATTATAGAGCGAGAGCATGAGACGGGGGAGAATCAAAGGGAGAAACAGGCTCTCCCCATGAAAGGGAGCCCAATGTAGGACTCGATCCTGGGACTTCAGGATCATGACCTGAGATGAAAGCAGTCACTTAACCAACTAAGCCACCCAGGCGCCCTAAACAATTTTTTTTTTAATTCCTTTGAGAGAGATTCAGAGACAGAGACAGAGAGAGCACAAGCAGGGGGAGAGGAGGAAGGAGAGGGAGAAGCGACTCCCTGCTGAGCCGGGGACCCTACGCGGGCTCGATCCCAGGACCTGGAAATAATGACCGAAGGTGAAGACAGACACTTAGCCATCTGAGCCACCCAGGTGCCCCGAATTTTTTTTTTTTTTTAATAAAATCTGCTTTTCTGGAAGTATCATCTTAAAAAAAAGAAAAGAAACAAAGATCATACTGGTGACTGGTGGTGATCCGCAATTTTGCCCTAAGACAAACCCTACTGCAGTGTTTCTCACACTTCAGGGTGCATTTCCCCAAGGGCTTGTTAAACCATAAATTCCTGGGCCCTACCCCAGAGTTTCTGGTCCAGTAGGTCTGCATGGGGCCTGAGAATTTGCCTTGCTAACAAGTTCCCAGGTGATGCTAAAGCTGCTGGTCCAAGTATCTCAAGAATCACTGCCCTAGAATAAGTCCTTTAGGAGACCTCTAAGAGCAGAGAATGTGAGTTCTAGGAGAACTGCCTCCCACCCCCCAAGGGGACAGGCACTGGGACTGCCTACATACCACCTCCCAGCACCTGCCCCTGGGCTGAAGCAATGTGGGAAGGGGAAAAGGCCTGTGTCCTCAGGGTCCACGCCACCTGCCCCTCTGGCAACCATCAGTTTGTTCTCCGTGTTTACAGGTCTGATTCTCACTTTTGCTTATTCATCTGGTTTTCTCTTTGTTGAGAGTCCACATATGAGTGAAATCATGCAGTATCTGTCTTTCTCAGTCCGACTGAGAAGTGTATTCCTGGGAGGCCTTCATGTCCTCTGCTACTGTGAGCCTGCTTCCTTGGCTGAAAGACAAGCCAGTGATACCAACTTTGCAGGGAGCAAAGTTTGGAGAATGTGTCGGGGCCTTCTCTATGCCAACGCATGCTAAGCATGCTGGTTAATGATAGTGCGACTCCCCAAGTATATAATGCAGTTCTGAGGGTGTGAGACAGGCCTCCTTGTTCTTATGGCAAGGTCTGGGGCTGTCGCTGGTCACCAAAACATTTCCTTTTGTTTCTAGTGATGGCTTCGGCCCAGGCACCGTTACCATTTTGTACTGGGTAATCCTTGCTGTAGGGGCCATCCTGTCTATAGTACATTATCTAATAGCATCCCTGCGCTCTATTCACTAGAAGCCAGTAGCGTGCTTAGAACCCCACCCCCGACCCCCACTTTGTTTTAACTATCCAATGTATCTGCAGATAATTTACAAGGGGAAATGGCTTCTCCATGCCCGACATATACATAACAGGTGCTCAGTAAATGACTTAGGGTTAACTGAAGGCAAAAGAATGTCTCTCAACCAAAAGAACGCCCTGGACTACCTCTCTGACAACCAGTCAGATCCCACCTCCTCAACCCTAGTTTTTCAAGGCTCTGTGAAAATGCCACTTCCTCCATGACTGTCCGGACCCCCAGCTGTATATACTCTTCCACTCGGTGCTGATATCCAATAGTTTGTTCTTTGACACTTGTCATTTAGTGTCCCACACATTTATACCTGCATCTTATCTCCACTACTCACAAAGTACCACGGTGGCTTTAAAGAAACTTTAGTGTAAACTATCTCCTCTGTCCACTAACTTCATAAAAATTATATTCTCTGGTATGCGCATGTGGTATTTTCTCAAGCCTATATACGAAAAGTTCACAATTTGCAATCCTTTGCAATATACGACCTAAGTAAAACTGTCTTTTACTTAAAGTGTATTAACAACTTCATACTTGGGGTACCTGGGTGGCTCAGTGAGCTGAGCATCTGCCCTTGGCTCTGGTCGTGATCCCAGGGTCTTGGGATTCCCTGCTCATTGGGGACCCTGCTTCTCCCTCTCCTTCTGCCGCCCCTACTCACATTCTCTCTCTCACTCTCTAGCTCAATAAATAAAATGTTAAAAACAAAAACAAGGGACACCTATGTGGCTCAGTTGGTTAAGCCACTGCCTTCAGCTCAGGTCATGATCCTGGAGTCCCAGGACTTAATCCCACATTGGGCTCCTGGCTCCACGGGGAGTCTGCTTCTCCCTCTGACCTTCTCTCCTCTCATGCTCTCTCTCACTCTCTTTCTCTCAAATAAATAAAATATTAAAAAAAAAACAAAAAAAAAACAGGGGCGCCTCGGTGGCTGTTTAAGCCACTGCCTTCGGCTCAGGTCATGATCCCAGAGACCTCAGATCGAGTCCCACATCGGGCTCCCTGCTCAGCAGGAAGCCTGTTTCTCCCTCTCTTACTCCCCCTGCTTGTGTTCCCTCTCTGGCTGTGTTTCTCTCTGTCAAATAAATAAAATCCTTAAAAAAAATAAATAAACAAAAACAAAAAACAAAAACAAACATAAAAAAAAACTTAATACTTACCATACACTTAGCAGAGTCTAAAAAAAACTTTACATAGATTAATTCATTTTATCCTTAATACAACCCTAAGAAGAAACTTTCATAAACTCCATTTTACAGATGAGGCACAGAGAAGTGAATTAACTGGTCCACTGGTCACACAGCTAGTAAGTAGAGTTTGGGTACAAAGCAGGCAATCCCTCTCCTGTCTGCACGCTCCTAAGGGCTATAACCTACTACAGCCAAACTTCTTCAAGACCTGCACGCCATCCCATTCACAGCAAGCCTGCAGCTCGCAAATCCTTCCTAGGTAGATTCTGCAGCAGAGGGTCACTAGGCTGAAGTCTCCAAGGTCAGGGACCCTGGTTACGCACAAGTTGCCCAAGGGGCAAGCTCTGGGCTTTGCACGAAGCGCGCTCTCCAATGCGTTAAACACAGAGAAAGCGGAATGCTGGGAAGTTCTCCCTGAGGTCTAACCTCGGGCCATTTCCCATAGTCAACAGCAGAAGGGACCTGAGCGCGGAACCGAACCGCGACGCCTGCCACTCGTAGCCACCAGGTGTCGCCGTGGCGTCCCCGGAGCGGGAGGGCGGAGCAGCCGCAGACTGGGAGCAGCATGTGGACATTCGGGCGCCGCGCGGCTGCTGGCCTCCTGCCCCGCTCGGCGCCCCCGGGTTCGGCCCCGGCCCACGCGGGGGCCCGTGGGCCGACGAGGAACGCCCCCCACTACGACTGCCGGGGGCTGCGCGTCGAGACCCGAGCGAACCGCGTACCCAGCCACGCTGTGAGTACCCGCGCCGCACAGCCGTCCGGGCCGCGGCGGAGGGAGGCCGCGCACGCAGGGGACGCTGCGGGCACGCGCGCCCATTCCGCTCCGGCGGGACCGCGCGCCGGGACCGCGCGCCGGAGCCGCACGCCGGGGCCGCGCTCAGCCGGTGGCCGCGCTCTGCCGTTGGCCCCGCGGCGGTGGAGCGCGCTGCTCCCTGCCGGGCGCGCGGCCGCGCAGTCTGCCTTCTGTTTCCGCGGGGTCACATTTGCACCGGCCTCTGCTTTCCAGTGAAAAGGGCAATGCGGTGCAACTGCGGGGGAACGCAACGCAGGGGACCCGATCTCGGGGTCCGTGGTTGTCCCCAGCTCTCCAGTTCCCTTTGCCCGAAGTTCAGTTTAAGCGATACTATATACCGTACTAGGTACTGTAACATACATACATGTGTGTATGACATATAATACTAGTGTGATACATAAATATATATGAATAGAGTAAAGTGGTACACACACCAGCATAATAGTATATAGAATGTGTATATAAAATACCAGAGCGATGATTCCAAGCATGGACTTTTAGGAACGAAACGCTTCCTGAGAGCGAGTGGAAATGTCGAGGCTGTGGAGCACAGTAGCTAGAGTAGCAAAGCTTTTGGAAGCTTTTTGGAAAATGACCCGACTGAAGCTCCAAGTTCAGCAGAGCT
Source organism: Spilogale gracilis (assembly GCA_004023965.1). Classification (NCBI taxonomy): domain Eukaryota; kingdom Metazoa; phylum Chordata; class Mammalia; order Carnivora; family Mephitidae; genus Spilogale; species Spilogale gracilis. The sequence goes on along the minus strand of PITA01004631.1, from coordinate 35,419 downwards.
GTGTGACCTGGGGGATCCAGAACCTCTCCGAGGCGTCGCTTCCTTTTCCCTAAAGGGTACCACGCATTTTGCAGAGCTGTTGTGAGGATTACACTGGATTACCGTAATATAAAGTCTTCAGCCCTGGAAGTTAATTCCCTTTTCTTCCCTTGGGGCTGCAAAGAAGCATCTGACCCAGTCACTCCAAGACCTGAAAGGAGAAAGCCCAAAGAATGGCTGTGGGGCTGAAGAAAATTCACGGGGGGGGGGGGGGGGGTGATGCGATGTTTAATCAGGGTCTCTCTCTCTTTTTTAAAAGATTTTATTTGAGAAAGAGAGCACAGAGGGAGAAGCAGACTCCCCGCTGAGCAGGGAGCCCCATGTGGGGCTCGATCTCAGGACCCCCGGAATCAGGACCTGAACTGAAGGTAGATGCCTAATGGACTGAGCCATCCAAGTTCCCCTAACCGGGGTCTTGAAGGTGGCAAGGGGGCAGGGAAGGGCAATGCCGAAGGAGAGACAGACAGATGGATATCGGATACTGAATGGCGGGTGTGCTGGATAGACAGTGTGTGGTGAAGGATGTGGTTGAAATGGACCCAAATTGCCTCTGGAGCTCTGGAATTTGGACTTTAGACTTGACCTTCCCACTGCCCTGTTACTTGGCCGTGTTTGAAGAAAAGTTAGGATTGGTTGCCAACACTCAAAGTTGGGCCCTTGATACGGATCTGCTGGCTTCTTGGGAAATGCAGGCAGTTACCGCCGTCCTGGTGCTCGGATGTCCCCATGCGGAAGGGAGACATTTATTACCCCTCTCCTTCTGCACCACTCCCACCAGGAGCTGCCTGGCTTGCCCTCCCACGGCCGCTGGTGAAGGCCATGGGTTGCCAGTAGTTTGTGATTTAGGACAGTGACAAGATACAGGTTGGTCTTTGGGAGGGTACCTAGTGGCTATTAAGGGCTGTTGATTCAGAAGCATGCCCAACTTCGAGCTGCCATCCAGGAGGTGGGCACTGGACACACACTGGAACTAGGGGTCTTGGGAGGTTGAGAGGTGGTTAACAACCTGAGTCACCCATTGGACCTCCTTTACCAGAGTGAATTAATCAGGTTTGTTGAACTTTGTAGCACAGCCCCTTACATTTCTCTGGTACTTGTGGGGCTGGGTGGATGACAGTGGCAACTGGGACTACCATGTTTCATTTTTTCAAGGCCTTACCTGTCCTCAGGTTGACCCCCAAAGTCCCTGCACTCCAGAAGTCATCAGGACCTGAGTTCATTGTGGGGGCCTCTTCCCCATCCTTATTTTCTCTTCCCCCTATTCGTACTTCGACAGCACCATCCAAAAGAAATAGAATGGGAGCTGCATGTGTAATTCTAAACTGTCTAGTAGCTACATTGAACAACTTAAAAGAAACAGGTGAGATTAATTTCAACACCGCAGGGGGCACCTGGCTGACTCAGTTGGTAGAGCAAGAGCCACATGATCTCAGGATCGTGCATTCAAGCTCCCGGGGGCTGCGCGTCGGGACCCGAGCGAACCGCGAAAATAAGGATGGGGAAAAAATGAAACATGGTAGTCCCAGTTGCCATTGTCATAGGGCCTAGAGCTTAGTTTAAAAATTTTTTTTCAACAATACATTTATGTGATCTAGTTTTTCTAAATATTGTCATGTCAACACGTAATCAATACTGAAAAGTCATTCCGATATCTAACAGTCTTTTCTCGTGCTCGTTCTTCCAGACCCAGTGTGTATTTCACACATCAGCACGTCAGTTCACATGGTAAACTGAACTTGTTGTGGAAATACTTGATTTATATTTTACAAAACTCGCAACTGAAAAAACAAATTCACAGGATGTCTGGGTGGCTCAGTCGTTAAGCGTCTGCCTTCGGCTCAGGTCATGATCCCAGAGTCTGGGGATCAAGCCCCACATCGGGCTCCCTGCCCCGTGGAGACCTGTTTCTCCCTCTCCCACTCCCTCTGCCTGTGTTCCCTCTCTAGCTGTATTTCTGTCAAATAAGTAAATGAAATCTTTTTTTTAAATGTTTAAAAGAAAAGTTTGCTCACTCAAGCTTGTTCCGAACATTTTCAGTTTTCCAGAAACTTTATGAAGCCTCATTTTTAAATTACAGTTAAGTGAGGGTTCCAGTCCTGATCCTCAGTCACACAAGCCACGTTTCCAGCGCCCAGGGGCCACGTGTTGCAGGTGTAGAGTAGAGCAGACTCAGCTTCTGATTGTCGGTCCTTGAGGGTGCCTGTTCATCAGAACCCAGAATCCACAGAAATGCCTTCCTCCTAATTGTGTGCCTCCGTGGCCCCGGGAGGCCTCCGGTTCCATCAGGCCCCCTCTCGCCCCAGTGAGAGCGTGACCGTGGCTGGTCCTCGAACCCTTCCCTGTCTCAGGGGAGGCAGCTCCAAGGAGAGAGACATGGCTGCCTCGTGCTTGACTTCAGAAGGCCCTGCTGCAGCCGTGTCTGCACACCTAGAGAGGCTTGAATTAAGCAGGTTGTGCCCTAACTCACTTTAAATTTGTTTTTATTGTCTTCTGCAGACAACATACGTGAGTTTATACACAGAAGTGTATATGAATTGTCTGTACTGTGGGGCCGCCTGTGTGACTTGGTCAGTTGGGCGTTTGCCTTCAGCTCAGGTCATGACCTCAAGGCCCTGGGATCGAGTCCCACATCCGGCTCCTTGCTCAGCAGGGAGCCTGCTTCTCCCTCTGCCTGCTACTCCCCAGCTTATGCTCTCTCTCTCTCTCTATCTGACAAATAAATAACAAAACTGTGCTGTTTAAAGATTCATAACAAACTGCCACAATCTCACCAGCAGATTAAGGGACTGAATGCTACCTGTCCCCCCAGGAAGCTCCGGTGCTCTCCTGATTGCTGTGGGGCCTCCCCGAGGGGACTGTGCTCTCCCAAATTCTGTCAGGCATCCCCTCCTTTTCCTAGAGTGTCACCCGCTCTGGATGTCTCCCTAAAGCATGTGCTGTTGACAGAAAACATTTTGCTGCATTTCTTGTGCCGTGACTTATGTCTTGTGCTCAGTGCTGTTTGAGGCTCATGGCCACCGGTGCACCCAGGTGTCACTTACGCGTTTTCTCTGCTGAGCATGTCACACTCTGTCCAGTCCCCTGGCGGCATCCGGGTGACCACCACAGTGCTGCTTCTGCGGGCATTCCTGTGCGTGGACAGAGGCTCTCTGTGGCCGAATTCCTCAGAACGGCATTGCTAGGCGAGGGGCCAGCAAATATTCAACTCATTTGATACCAAGAGTAGTCGTACCAGTTCATTCCCCCCAGCGGTGGGTGAGACCTGACACCCTAACAATGTTCCTAGCTGTGTGCTTTGCCGAGGGGACCCCTGGGGTGAGGGCTGGCCCCCCTGCTAGCCACCCAGGCCAGGCCTCACCTTCTGCTTCTGCACACTATTGTTGACGTGCCCAAAACCAAAATTGGCCAGACAGCCTCCAGCCCTGTGTTTGGGGTACTCGTGTCTTCCTGTCTAGTGCTCATCACCAGTGGGCACGGCAGGTGCCACGACCCCTGCCTTCGGGGCTCGGAAAGGGTGGGCAGGTACCCAGGAAACGTTAGCTTAGGGAGGATGGGTAAGAGACCAGCAGGAGTCTTTGCCAACCCTTCCTCTGATGATTAACAACAGCCGGATATAGACTTCTACTTCAATAACTTACATTAGAACAAACCTCCCACCAAGAACAGCCATTCAAGGTATGAGTCTAAACCAAAACCAAAACAGGAAAAAGACTGTGAAGGTGTCAGACTACAACAGCTATGATTTGGGGCACCTGGGTGGCTCAGTTGGTCAAGCAACTGCCTTCGGCTCAGGTCATGATCCTGCAGACTCAGGATCGAGCCCCACATCAGGCTGCCTGCTCGGCAGGGAGCCTGCTTCTCCCTCAGTCCCTCTGCTTGTGTTCCCTCTCCGGCTGTGTTTCTCTCTGTCAAATAAATAAATAAAATCTTAAAAAAACAAAAAACAAAAAAACAAAAACCAGCTATGATTTGAGAGGCCACGATCCTAGAGGGGAGGGGAAACTCTGAGCCCCTAGTTCTCGAACTTACCTTCCTGTTCGAAACCCTATATGATTCCCAGGTGTATGATTCTTTTCTTTGTGGCCCGGACTCGGGGGCCAGACATCATGGGTTCAAATCCTGGCTGCTCCATCTTGCATTTGTGTATCTGAGTGATAGGCTCCATTTCCTCCTCCGTAAAATACAAATAAAGTCTCTCCTCGTGTTTCATGGATCCTGGACTTGGGAATTTACCTACTCAGTAAAATTCATCTGTAACCCCAAAATCTATACCCAAGGTGGATTTCACCGAGACACACAGAGCGGCAGAAACTGAAGAATCATCCCGTGCTTGTGTGTTCCCACTAACCAAGGTGACACTGGGCCTTCTCTCAGCCCCCACGGCGTCAACAAGTGTCCTTTCTTCTGTCTATTCAGTGGCACATTGCTTGCATTTTTGCATTTCTGGTTGGTGATTTCACTATTTAAAATGGCCCCAGAGCTCAGTGCCTGCGTTCTAACGGTCTGAGCGCAAGGCTATGACAGGTCTCACGGGCAAAAACGCATGTGCTAGATCAGCCTTGTTCCAGCCTGAGTTACGGCACCGTTGGCCCCGAGCTCAGTGTTCGTGAACCAACAGTGTATTAAACACGGGATCTTTAAACAGAGACACAGGTAAAGGAAGTTTTGTATGGATCAGCTGGTCACATGTGACCTGAAGCAGGAACCTAAGCCTGTATTTCCCATAGGAGCATTTCACTAACCTGTCCATGGGGACTTTATAGGACAAACTGTAGAGAAGAACCACTATAATAATAGTGCTTGCTTCACAGGCTTGTAATGAGGAGGCCCCACATCCATTTCTAGCAAGACTGAGAACAGCAACACCCAGCAGACAGGGAACAGTCTAGAATGTGCAGTAGCAATAACTGGTTATCATTCTGACTCCCTCCTTCTCTTTCGGAGCCAACCTTTTAAAATCACACCCTCTGTGCGCTGCACCCCGTGTCCCCTTTTCTGCTCACTTTGCAGCCTCGTGCTCTCTGCCTTCTCCTTTCTGAGCTTGCCAAGGGCACTGATGGCTCGAGAGAACAATGGCTCCGAGCCCTGCTCCAGAGTGACCTTCAGAGAAGGTGAATCTTACCACCAACCCCTTCCAGCCCTTGGGTGCCTTCCCAGGGCCCCGTGACCACCTCTCCATCCTCTCTCCTGCTACTCCACTCTGAGGTACCACTTTTCTCTCCTCTTACGGTCTCTGTCCTCTCCCTCACTGGAGCAGGTCCCTCAAGCGGGGTCCCCTCGGTGTTCATCGCTGTCCTCTGGTTTTGTCATCTGTCTCTCCAGCTGGTCAGTGGAGCTGGCAGCTCTAGGGAGGGGCGCCTGGACCCTCTGCCAAATATGTGTTGGAAGAAATCAACCGATCACATTATCTCTTGCAGATCATGTTAATGAGACCTGTCCACCTGCAGTCCGAGCCTCTCTTTTGGACATCTGCTGCTTGCCGTTCGTTGTTGCTTACATTAGTCAATTTCCAGGAGCCGTGCTGTTGCTTCCACGTGGGGCCTGTGCTAACCGCCGAATAGCCTGGAGCAGTGCTGCCGTAGAGCTTCCTGTGATGTGACAGTGCTGTGTGCCACTGGCCACGTGAGGCCACAGGCCACTTGAAACGTGGCCTTCCAGAACATGGGAGTCTTGGAAGTGGCGCTTGTCCCTCACTCAAATTATAGTGGGACGTGATGGGAAGTGACAATAAATTTAAATGTAGATTACTGCCTGTGTCTGGGGGCTATCGGACAGCCCGGGCTCAGAGAGAGCCTGAGAGAACACAGGTAATGCATTAAAACAAGGCAGAAACGTTCCAGAAATACTTCGGGAAAATGTTAACGTGGTTTATTCTTGAATGCAGAAGTGGTGATGTTGAAACCACACATTCAGGGACCATCATGCACAGAAAAGTGGTAATGCGCTTCTTCACTTTGTCTTTTAGAGTCCGAGCCTCCACAGCCTCGATCAGATTATGAATGTCAAAAAGCAGACTGTCTATTGGATGAATATGAGAACAGTGGGAACTTTGGGCAACCCTGGGTAAGATAAAGCCCCTTCCACGGCCGAGAGCCCTTCCTCCTCCTTCGTCCTCTCTCTCAATACACAACTGTGCGTACCTGCTCATACTTATATTAGCTTTTTAATTTTTTTTCCCTTTCTCTTACTGGTTTAAAAAAAAAAAAAAAAGGAGCCGATCCCATCCAAAACCTGTTTTCTCCCTTAGCAGTAGCACTCATACGCACCTTTCAGTATTACCAACTATCTCCCATGTTATTTACTTCTTTGTTTATTTTTTATTTATTTTTTTTTTAAGATTTTATTTATTTGACAGAGAGAAACACAGCCAGAGAGGGAACACAAGCAGAGGGAGTGAGAGAGGGAGAAGCAGGCTTCCTGCCGAGCAGGAAGCCTGATGTGGGACTCGATCCTGGGTCTCCGGGATCATGACCTGAGCTGAAGGCAGTCGCTTAACCAACTGAGCCACCCAGGCGCCCCTTCTTTATTTTTAAGTAGGCTCCGTCCCCAATGTGGAGCCCAACATGGGGCTTGAACTCATGACCCCTGAGCTGAACTCAAGAGTCAGATGTTTAGCCAACTGAGTCTCTACTGCATTATTTTACGTGAAATAATATTAAACTTCACAGATGTACCATAGTTCATTTAAGTCATCCCCTGTTGCTGGACATCTAGGTTGTTTGCAGAGTTCCGTTATTATTCTCCTTGATGACTTAGCAGCCCGGGTTGGCCAGGCCTCTGTAACAGAGAGACTCAAACTGCAGTGGCTCGAGCCAGCAGTGGTTTGTGTCCCTGTGTCCTGACAGTCCAGGATGGGCGTGCCTCTGTGCAGGGATTCAGGCAACCAGGGTCCTTCCGCCTTCCTATCACTAGTCAGGACCTTGCTGTCTCTGCAGGGTAGAAACCAAGTCACCCCACCCAGGTTCCATTCCAAAGAAAGGGGCAAGGGCATTGAAGTCTTGGAAATGTCCCTTGTCCCTCCCTCAGATTTTAGTGGGCTGGACTTGGTCACATGACCCCAGCTGACTGCAGGGGATGCTGGGAAATCCCAGGAAGGAAGCAATGCGTTCCAGTGCAGATCTCCCCAGCATTGCTACAGTGTGCTCCGCGCGCGCGCGCACGCACACACACACACACACACACACACACACACACACACACACACAGCCTCGATGGAGAGGGGTTGCTTCACTTCTGGGGCAACTCTTTGATACTATCTGTCTCTTTCATTTTAACCATTCTGGTGGTATCTCGTGATTTTTTAAGGTGTATTTTCCTGAAGATTAATGAGGTTATTATTGTTATATGTTCACTGGCCATTTGGATATGTTTTTTTTTTTTATTTGAGAGAAAGAGAGTGAGAGAGCATGAGAAAGGAGAGGGTCACAGGGAGAAGCCGACTCCCCATGGACCTGGGAGCCCAATGCAGGACTCGATCCTGGGAGTTTGGGATCATGACCTGAGCCAGAGGCAGTCGCTTAACCAACTGAGCCACTCAGGCGCCTGGATATCTTTTTTAAAATGAGGGGCGCCTGGGTTTGTTCAGTTGGTTAAGCGACTGCCTTCGGCTCAGGTCATGATCCCGGAGACCGAGGATCGAGCCCCACATCGGGATCCCTGCTCGGCGGGAAGCCTGCTTCTCCCTCTCTCAGTCCCCCTGCTTTGTGTTCCCTATCTGGCTGTGTTTCTCTCTGTCAAATAAATAAATAAAATATTTTAAATAAATGAATGAATGAATGAATAAAATGATATCTGTTCAAGTATTTTACCCATTTTTTCTATTGGGTTTTCTTTTACTGACTTGTGGTTCTTTTTTTTTTTTTTTTTTTTTTTTTTTTTTTTTTTTTTTTTTTTTTTTTTTTTTTTTTTTTTAGTTATATACCTGGAAATAAGCCCTTTTTCAGATACATGTAATGCAAATATTTTCGCCCACTTTGTGGCCTGAAGGGATCAGGTTGAATAAATAATATAAAATAAAATACCTTGGAAATCCGTATGTGCTAATACAGAACAATTTCTAGGATATATTAAATAAAAACTGCAATGTGCTTCAATTTCTATATTAAAAAGAATATAAAATTCTGGGTGGATACAGGAGAGACTATTATTTGTAGATGACTCTGTGGACGGGGGCTGATTTGATCGAGAGAGTGAGAGTACATATAAGTAAGGGGAGAGAGAAGCAGGCTCCCCACTGAGCAGGGAGCCCAATGCAGGGCTCCATCCCAGGACCTGGGATCATGACCTGAGCCAAGGGCAGAGGCTCAACTGACTGAGCCACACAGACACCACCATAGAAACTCTTCCATGCTGATTATTTTTTTTCCTCTGTACATGGTAGCTATTTCCCATGAATATTTTAAATAAAAAAATTAATGTTTCGGGGTGCCTGGCTGGCTCAGTCTGTGGAGCATGTGAGTCTTCATCTCTGGATCGTTAAAGTCCGATGTCGACCACCTCCCCAAAGAGAAACCGAGGACGCTCAGGATAATGCAAATCGCACAGCGAGGTTTATTTCCAGCTAGCTGGGGTCCAGGTTTATTTCCAGCTAGCTAGGATCCAAGCATCTGCCCGGCGCAGTGGGTTTCAGCAAGGACCCCGAATGCACGGTTCTAGGGGTTTATAGGCGTTTCACACAGCAAGCAAGGAGATTAAGGGGTTTAACTGGTTGGGCGTCTCAACAGACCTGGCTCGCCTTTGTTTTCCAGGGGCCATTTATCCGTAACACATGGACCTGTTTTTTTCCTTTTTTTTTTTTTTTTAAAGATTTTATTTATTTATTTGACAGAGAGAGATCACAAGTAGGCAGAGAGGCAGGCAGAGAGAGAGGAGGAAGCAGGCTCCCCGCTGAGCAGAGAGCCCAATGCGGGCCTCTATCCCAGGACCCTGAGATCATGACCTGAGCCGAAGGCAGAGGCTTTAACCCACTGAGCCACCCAGGCGCCCATATGGACCTGTTTTTATGAGTAAACAGGATGGCGGTTTGGATTCCAAAACTGGACCTTACAGGGTCATGAGTTCAATCCCCACAATGAACATCTTTACTAAAAATACGATAAATAAATAAATTCATAGATGTGCAGGCTTGATGTTAATAAAATGGAGTAGTTTAGGGGTGCCTGGGTGACTCAGTTGGTTAAGCGACTGCCTTCGGCTCGGGTCATGATCCTGGAGACCCAGGATCGAGCCCCACATTGGCTCCCTGCTCAGCAGGAAGCCTGCTTCTCCCTCTCTCACTCCCCCTGCTTGTGTTCCCTCTCTGGCTGTGTTTCTCTCTGTCAAATAAATTTTTAAAAAATCTATAAAAAAAAAATGGAGCAGTTTGGTAAATGTGTGTTTTGGGGGGGGTTTTGGTTTCCCCGCAGCTCTCTAGACGAGACCACCTATGAAAGATTGGCTGAGAAGACACTAGACTCCTTAGCGGAGTTTTTTGAAGACCTCGCAGACAAGCCTTGCACGTTCGAAGACTACGATGTCTCATTTGGGGTACCTTTTTGCTTATTTTCATATTTTTTCTGTTTCCTTCCTAAGAATTCTATCTCACTAAGACAGTTCCCCTCCGGTGGAGTCCAGCCTTAGGCAGTGATGGGCGGGACTGAAGATTAGCGTTGGTGTTCCCGCCCCGCCAGGCTTGTGACCTTGGGCAAATCACGGCCTCTGTGAGCGCCATTTCTGCTTAAAAATACAGGTTCTAGGGGCGCCTGGGTGGCTCAGTTGGTTAAGCGGCTGCCTTCGGCTCAGGTCATGATCCCAGAGACTGGGGATCGATTCCCACATCGGGCTCCCTGCTCGGCGGGAAGCCTGCTTCTTCTCTCACTCCCCCTGCTTGTGTTCCCTCTCTGGCTGTGTTTCTCTCTGTCAAATAAATAAAATCTTAAAAAAAAAAAAATACAGGTTCTGAAGCTCCACTCAGTACCTGTGAAGGTAAATCATGGAGGGACGCAGGCCTCTGTTTGTCTAGCAGGATGACTGTCCTGTGGGCCTGGGGAGCCCTGAACTAACTGACTCGTCCTTAAGCAGGCTGTGTTGGGAGCACAGAGGCCCCAGTTCTGGGAGATTATGACTGGCAGGTCGGGGTGTACTCTCAGGAAGCATATTTGTGAAAAGCTCACCTGGGATTCTTTTTTTTTTTTTTTTTTTAAGGTTTTATTTATTTATTTGACACAAAGAGAGAGAAAGAGAGATCACAGGTAGGCAGAGAGAGGGGGAAGCAGGCTTCCCACCGAGCAGAGAGCCCGATGTGGGACTTGCTCAATTCTAGAACCCTGAGATCATGACCTGAGCCGAAGACAGAGGCTTTAACCCACTGAGCCACCCAGGCGCCCCCTCCCCTGGGATTCTAATGTGCAGCCTGGGTCCCACCCCTAGAGACTTTTCGTTAGTTGGTCTGGGAGTATGTGCCAGGCAGGGCAGGGAGTTAATTTTTTTAAGTTTTTATAATCACTCCTCAGATGATCCTCAATGCAGGGAGGCAGGGGAGCCTCGGAGCTCTGAAAGCCCAGGGAGTGCTGCTCTACATCGACTGGCCACCAGGGGACAGACTTGAGTAGAGATACACCTTTGCATTTGGAATGCTGTTTACGCCTTAGGGAGCAGCTCCTTTTTTGCCAGAAAATCCCCGGTGGAGATTAATCCTCTCGTCCTCAATGGATTAATAGTCAGAAATGTTATGAAGGGGAATTATTAGGACAACCAGCCGTCAGGCAAACGTGATAGAAATGGTGTTGGATATTGCTGTGGACAGAGAAGGGACTCCATCCTATGGAGCAGGTAGCAGAGTCTGGAAGACTTCAAGCCGGTTGTAAGGACAGTGAGGGACTTGGTATGGAGGTCAGAAGTAAGGCAATGGGGCAGGAAAGGGTTGGCTGCCTTCCAGGTGGATTTGGTGACTGCTGTGAGGACCTTAACCTGAATCCTACCTGCTGTGAGCATCGTTTGGGGCAGGGCTTTGGAAGTGTTTCTGCAGACAGCCTCGGAAGGCAAGATGCTGCAGAGCCCTTACTCACTGGCCGCCTCCCCCCCCCCCCCTTGACTGTGGGATGGTGGAAATGTGGGGGGTACAGGTGTCCTCTCCCTCAGTCCCAGTCAGACCCTACCAGGGACTGACTGGCAGTACTTAGGAAACCAAGTCTCAGGCTAAACTCAGATATACAAGCAAACACTTATTAACATGCATTAACCTACTCTCGCTCTCTGTCAAATAAATAAAATCTTTAAAAAAAATTTTAAATTTTAATGTTTATTTGACAGAGAGAGACACAAGAAGAGGGAACACAAGCAGGAAGCCTCATGCAGGACTCGATTCCAGGACCCTGGGATCATGACACCAGTTGAAGGCAGATGTTTAACAACTGAGCCACCCAGTTGTCCCTAAATAAAATCTTTAAAAAAAAAAGAGAAAAATTCTCCTGCTCTGTGGTGGGTCACAGGACCTTAACCTGAATCCTACCTGCAGTGTCTCTCTGAAGAGTGACCCAACTGCTTGGGGTTTCCGGATTCTCTAACCCATTCCTGCAAGGGGAGGAAACACCCGTGTTTTTCTAGCCCATCCATGTACCTTAAGTATCATTCTTCTCACCAGGGAAAAATTATTTCTAACAAATCACTTACTAATTGGGAAATTCTTTAGTATAGATATAGGAACAAGGCATACAGTAGTTGGCTCTATTGTTGGGGCTTTTGATAAAGAACTCTGAAATGCTATCTACCCTGGGGTGTGAATTCCTGATTAGAGTCTCTCAGGTGCTAGCTAACTTATATATTTCACAAATTAATCTACTGGAATTACATTATAGGCAACAGAACCCCCACAACAATACTACTTGAGCTTTGTTCAGGTGCGGTCTTTCCCTATCTCCAGGGTCCAGTTGGGCACTGCCTCCTCTGGGAAGTCCTCCAAGATGTTCCAGGCAGATAGCATGCTTCCTTCCTTGCCCAGCACTCTGAGGGTGAGTGTGTAGAGCACCGATCACCCCATGTACTAACTGTTCACACATCAGCTTCCATGGCCAGACTGAGTTCCTAGCAGCCAGGACACTGTCCACTCTTGGTATCCCAGTGCCTCAAACATTGCCAGCTACATGAGAGGGACTTAATAATTGTTGATCCAGTGTATAAATGAAATGGGGCTCACATGCTTTTCCAAAACACAGACATTTGACCAACTCGCTCCTGGCCAAGGAGACAAATGAAAGCAGTATTGCAGATAGACTCAAGAACAGGTTCGTTTTGTTTGCTGCCTGCGGAGTGGGAAATGTGAGCGATTCCTTGGCCATCGTGGCTTCCTGTCAGCGGCATGGGTGATCTGGGGGGTCAGTGTCTGAGTCCAGGCCTCTCCTGCACTGGCCCCGCCACTGGAGGGGACTGGGGACTGCCCACCAGGGCAGACAGCACCTCCCATCACTAGGCATCCGTGGAGTCGGCTGCACTTGACCGGCCAAATCTGACCAGGACCGTGAGAAGTCCGTGCTCTCGGAGGGGTTATTTCCAAGCCACCTTCGTTCTTCCTCCAGTGGAGCCCGGGCCCCTTTGACGTGTTAACGAGAATCTGTTTGCTGTCATGTTCTTTACTCACTGTCGGCACTGATGCCTTGCAGCAGAGGTTCCTTACCTCCTCGGGGACCGTCCCCATCCACCTGTGGGTCCGGTTTCAGCTTCAGACCGGGTAGTCTCAGACCCCAGAAGCCCAGCTCAGGGCCCCAGGTTCCGGACACCCACTCGGAGGCAGTGCTGTATTGTAGCCTGTCATCCTGGATTTGTATTTTCTTCCCACGAGTCTGGACGTGAATCATCTTCACTCGGTGCGCGGCAGGGTCTCCAGCTGGGGAGCGGCTGACATCCCTCCACTTCTCCGAGTTAAAAGGCCTTCGTGTTCATTATTCTTATTCCTTAAGTGGGGCATCTGTTTGAGGAGTGTGGGAAGCCACACGTAGCTGAAAGGGATGGACTCAACTTGCAGGCCTGGGCACGTCCGCTCCTACAGAACAAGCTTGTGACGCAGAAGTTGCTTCCTTTGCTGCGCAGGGTAGAGGGCTGGTTCTGACGGGGGGGGGGGGGGGGGGGGGGGGGGGGGGGGGGGGGGGACAGGGGCTGTGCTGAGGGCCTCTGGCCTGGCTGCTGAAGACTTTGACCCTCCCCCCTCCTTTCCCCTCCCCTGCATTTAAGTCTGCCCATACTCCCAGAACAGCCTCAGAGTGGCTCTTAAAGAATAATACCACTGAACAAAAAGCCCTTCATCTGGGCTCCTTGCAGACGGTTTCGAGAGCATTAAGAACTCCTGGGGAACCAGTAAGGCCGCTCGTTTCCTTCCGTTGTTCCGTCCTCCTCTTGCCAGTTTCCTCTGGAAACTGCCTCTGGCTCCATGGGAAAGAATAATGACACACAAGGAATGGGAGGGGGGTTGGCTAAGCTTTGAGACTTTTTGCCTTGTGTAACCTTGCCCTTAACTTTGCACATGTTATCACCAGCCCTGGTCCCTCATCTGCTCCAGGTGTATTGTGTCCTTCCAGTATCTTGCACTAAGAACAGATGTGCTGGGGCGCCCGGGTGGCTCAGTCATTAAGTGTCTGCCTTTGGCTCAGGTCATGATCCCGGAGTCCCCTGATTGAGCCCCGCATCGCATCGGGCTCCCTGCTCGGCTTTCCCTCTCTCATTCCCTCTGCTTCTGTTCCCTCTCAAGCTGTGTTTCTCTCACTCAAGTAAAAATATAAAATCTTAAAGAAAGAAAGAAACAAACAAACAAACAAACAAACGGATGCGCAGGACCCTGACAGCGCTTGGATGAAAAGCCAGATCTGCTCTGGAGGCGCTTAGAGGAGTGGAGGGAAGGGCGCGGGTGTCTGGCTAAGAGGCGAGCAGCTCTGATGCAGGGAGGGAGGCACTGCGGCCGGGGAGGGGGTCCAGGTAACCACGTCAGGGGCGCCTCGGCGGGCGTCTCGGTCTTGTGCAGGGAGGAGCATGAGTTCACATATCTAGAAGAAATCTCATGGCTACTCTCTTAATAGGCTCTTTGTGAACAAGAGGCCCATTCCCTGGAATAATTCCAGAAAATCCTGAGTTAGAAAGATTGGATTTGGCCTTCAGTGACTGCATGTGCCTCCCTGATGTGCCATCCTGTTCCAGGGTGTGACCATGATGTGTACCCTTGAGCACCGTGCCCTTGATCCTTGCCCTCTGTCTCTAAAGGACGCAGCACAGATGTCCTGAGCACGGTGGCAGAGTTGATGAAACTCAGACCCCTACCCTCTGTCCTCTCCACATGTGGGAGGCAGGGCACAGTGGGGCACTGAAGGACCACGAGTGGATCAAACTGGAAACAATTATGTCTCGATTCCCGGAGCCTGCTATCTCATGGAAAAAGAAGCCATGGAAGTTTGTATGGGGAGAGGAAGGAATGGGGAAGGACTGCTGATGGGTGTGGAGTTTCTGTTTGGGGTGGAAATAGTGGAGAATTACTGGTGTCTGCACACTTTATGAGAACACTTCGTGATATATAAAAACTATGAAATTGTGCAGTTTTTTTTTATAAAGATTTTATTTATTTGACAGAGAGAAACACAGCGAGAGAGGGAACACAAGCAGGGGGAGTGAGAGGGAGAAGCAGGCTTCCCGCCGAGCAGGGAGCCCGATGTGGGAATCGATCCCGGATCTCTGGGATCATGACCTGAGCTGAAAGCAGAGGCTTTAACCCACTGAGCCACCCAGGTGCCCAGAATTGTGCAGTTTTAATATACTTTTTCCTTTTTTTTTTAAGAGAGGGGAGGGAGAAATTTAAAAATTTTTAAAAAGAGGAGGAGGGCAGAGGGAAGGAAGCAGGCTTCCCACCAGTCTGAAGAGGGAGAAGCAGGCTTCCCGCCAAGCAGGCAGCCCGATGCGGGGCTCAGTCTGGGACTCCAGGATCATGACCTGAGCTGAAGGTAGAGACTTACCCCCTGAGCCACCCAGGAGCCCCTATTCTGCTCATTCTAAGGAAACCTCAGACCTTGGGAGTAAAGGGCTCCTTTGTTGAAAAAGTGTTTTCAAATTTAAATGAGCGTTTATTGAGCAAAGATGGACCAGCCAGTCTTTTAAAGAATTCAGGGCTCTTTAGGGGAAAATAAAGCTCTTGAGAGCAGATTGTGAGATGCCTGGGAAGGGTCTGAAAATAAAAACGGTCTGGAGAGCCAGCGGTTTGACCAAGCCCAGCAAAGCCAGCGGTTTGACCGCTTCCCTTCTTTTTTGCTTGTTTTCCTTGTTTTGGTCATAAACTTGTCCTGTCCCACATTTGGGCTGACGTGAGACTCCCGTAGAGTTGGGGTCTGCATTTTTTAACATACTTTGGTGTGTGCTGACTGGGCTTTGAGGGAACTGAGGCGGCACGCACAGTCTCCCGTTTGCCAGCTGTCACGCCTCAGACAGCCCCTGCTGTCCCCTCACCTGGAGAGACAAAGGAGAACTGTCTCTCCTGGCCAGCCTCGCAGGGAACGCGGGACAGCTCCATGCCACCTGAGGATTACCGTGATTCAGCGCAGTGTGCTTTCTGCACCACCTGCCCTGTCTAACACGAAAGACGTTTCTTCGAGGTGTGTGTCGTGTTTACGTGTCGAGAGATGAAGCAACTGTGGCAAACCGGTAACTTTGTCTTCTTCTCTTTTCCTCATGCTTTTGCCGCCTCATCCGCCAGAGTGGTGTCTTAACAGTTAAACTGGGTGGCGATCTAGGAACCTACGTGATCAATAAGCAGACCCCAAACAAGCAGATCTGGTTGTCTTCACCCTCCAGGTATGTCCAGGAGTCCACATCTGTCCTTATTCAGCTCGTGTGAGGTGTGGCATTGTGGGCCCTTTAAAAGGCGCGGCACCTCATGGCTGGGTGTCTGTGAGCCTCACCCCGTCCTCTTAGCACAGTTAACCCAGCTTCAGTACCTTCGGTCTACCAGTAATCCGGCCACTATATGCAGATATGAAGATGTACATCCGAAGCAAAAAGTTCATAACTTTCCAGAACCTGGCCTGGACAGTTTCTCTCTATGAAATCATTGCCCTGCCCTTTAAAAAGCCACTTTTGATGCTGCAGCCTGGGAATGAGTTGCCCTTTGTCTTCAAAGCAGGTTAGAGTTTGACCTCTAGTTTTTTTGTTTTGTTTTGTTTTTAAGATTTTATCCATTTGACAAAGAGAAACACAGCCAGAGGGGGAACACCAACAGGGTGGGTGAGAAAGGGAGAAGCAGGCTTCCCGCCGAGCAGGGAGCCCGATGTGGGGCTCGATCCCGGGTCTCCGGGATCATGACCTGAGCCGAAGGCAGTCACTTAACCGACTGAGCCACCCAGGCGCCCTGTTGACCTCTAGTTTGTTGTGAGCATCTCCCTAAAGGTTGGTTGAATTCCCTCTGCGAAACTGAGCTGTGTGCCGGTGGAGGTGGGAGAGCCTCTTGGGCTGGGACTGCAGGGCACTGAATCCGTCCTGCCTTTATCACTGACGTGCTTTCAATCTCCTGCAATAAAGGATTGTGTTGGAGGCTGCCTGTGCTGCATTTCAAAGCCTGAGAACGGGTAGGGAGAGAGGGCCCTCATCTGCGTGCATCTGTCTGGATGGTTATAAGGGAGTTACAGAGAGACACACACAAAAAGCTCTCAGACCAACCTTCCTGGGTCACTCATCAGCACTTCCAAAGACAACATACTGACTATGCATTGGGCAAGGCCAGATATAACCAGCATGCAATTCTTTGAAAGCCCAATGATATTTACATTTAAAAAAAGAAATTATAGGGGCTCCTGGGTGGCTCAGTCACTTAAGGGTCCAACTTTTGATTTGGGCTCAGGTCATGATCTCCATAGTGAGATGGAACCTCACATCCTCTCTGCACTCAGCAGGGAGTCTGCTAGAGATTTTCTCTCCTCTCTCTGCTCCTCCCCTGGCTCACTCTCTCTCAAAAAATAAATAAATCTAAAAATATATATACTTAACTTGTCTGCCCCAATGTTCACATCATTTTTAGGCAGTTAATATTATAGTTTATCGTATCATGGTATGTAATTATTTGTTCAAAATAAATAAAGCATTATGCCTCCTTTGCCCCAGCCTCATCTAGGAAGCATGTTATAATTCAACAAACAACTCCAGAAATCATCCCTTTCTAGCAAGACCCTTATAGATTGCATGCTTTTTTAGACCCCAATTAATTTGAACTTGGGTGTTTTATCATATACGGGCCAATAGGCTTGTTCTCTTTGGCCTCAAATAGCTGTCCCAACTCTAACCAGAGCCGTGCATCAGGACTGTTCATTCTTATCCTTCCCCTCTGGAGAAAGCCCACGAGAAACTGGGTGGATCTCTTCAAATCCAGCCATCACCTGTGCGGATTCCTGGCCGGATCCCTATTGGGCCCGGCACTGGAACCGTCCATCCTTGTTCCGCTGATGGAATTCCCTGTCATCTGGAGACCAAGAACGTCCCTGTCATGTCTGGTCACACCTATCAGCAATATGATCCTACCCCAGGCTTATTAATCTGTAATTCATCACGGGAATCTGGAAAGAAAATCCGCCAAGCAGCCATTGACTATCACAGATACTGTGTTCCTCAAGAAAAAAATTTATTTTCTACTCACCTTTTCACATCCAAAATAATCTTTCATGGGACTGCATTTCTTTTTCTAAGATTTTATTTATTTATTTGTTAGAGAGAAAGCACAGGGAGGGGGGAATGGTAGGCAGGGGGCGACGCAGGCATGGGTCTCCATCCCAGACCCCGAGATCCTGACCTAATCCAAAGGCAGACGCTCACGAGCCAGCCACACATCCCAAGAAAAAGTATAGTTTAAAAGAATAGTAGGGTGCCTGGATGGCTCTGTGAGTTAAGCCTCTGCCTTCGGCTCAGGTCATAGATCAAGGCCCGCATCGGGCTCTCTGCTCAGCGAGGAGCCTGCTTCCCCCTCTCTCTCTGCTTGCCTCTCTGCCTACTTGTGATCCCTCTCTCTGTCAAATAAATAAATAAAATGTTTTTAAAAATTAAAAAAATAAAAAAAAAATAGTATAGATGATTGCCAGGAGCTGGGGGCGTGGGAGGTAATAACTCCACAATGGGCAGAGTTCCCTTTTGGGGTGATGAAGTGTTTTGGAAGGGAGAGGCAGTAGTTGCACATGTCATGGAGGTATTAATAATAATATAGGTGTGTGAGTGGTGCAGAAACGGCCGTGATTTTAACAACACCGCTCTGACATAGCAGGTATCCTGTGTGCGTTCGGAAAAGCGAAACCTCGGCATGTGATTTACAGGGACCCATCGAGAGGGGTCAGATGTTCTCAGATCTGGAGAATTGCCCTGGCCAGTTATTGCAGGGAATAGATTGTGTACTTGTTCTTACACAGAAAGATCCTGAGACAAGCAGTCAGATGCACACCTTGCTATTACCTGTCTGGAGCTTCCTTCCGGTCAGTCTCTTGGGGGCAGCGTCTGTGGAGTGAGCCTCCCTCCTCCAGGGTGGCCCTCGGGGGACTGCCTGTGTACTGATTCTGTCTTGCAGCGGTCCCAAGCGCTACGACTGGACGGGGAAGAACTGGGTGTACGTGCACGATGGCGTGTCCCTGCACGAGCTGCTTTCGGCCGAGCTGACTAAAGCCTTGAAAACCAAACTGGACTTATCCTCTCTGGCCTATTCCGGGAAAGGCGCATGACGGCCCGCCCAGGCCCAGAGGCGGTGACAGCTCGGAAGCCAGACCCCAGCTCCGTCCCACCGCTCACTGGCTTGTTGCGTGCCCGCTTTGGAGGACAGCTGCATGGCTTGGAACGGCTCTGTGAAAAGAATAGGTTGCCTCCTATTCAGATGTTTAATTCCCATAGTGTTTTTGGATTTACTGTCTGATTTCCTGGGTCACAGGATATATCCCTTCTCCTTTATAATGCCCCTGTCCTCATTCATTTATCTATGACCTTACAGCAAAGAAAAATAAGGAGAAATTCAGGAGGATAAATGACTTCATTCCATTCTTTGTTTTTGTTTTTTTTTTTAAGATTTTATTTATTTATTTGACAGAGAGAGAGATCGCAAGTAGGTAGAGAGGCAGGCAGAGAGAAGAAGAGGCAGGTTCCCTGCCCAGCAGAGATTCCCAGGACCCCGAGACCATGACCTGAGCCAAAGGCAGTAGCTTTAACCCACTGAGCCACCCAGGCGCCCTCCATTCTTTGTTCTTTGAAGGACTTAACTGCATAAAACCACATAAGTGGGGGGGGGGGCCTCCCCTCTCTATCCCCAAATGAGACTCATTAAAGAGTTGCCTATAAATGTTGCCATGCCTCTTGGAAGTGTCAACATTCCTAAGCCCTTTAGTAGGAAAGCGTCAGTAATGTTCTAGAATTCTCACACCAAGGATCATTCTCCTTCCCCTGGGTGTCTGCTAGGGTGCAGCCTTCACCAGAGACCCAGGGAGCCGGGCTGGCGTTTCTTCCATAGAGACATATATAGGGAGATGCGCACACATTTCATTTCATTGTGTGTGACTGTTGTGTTTTGTTTTGTTTTTTAAGTGAGGGATCCGTAGAGATTCAGCTGCTGCAGCACAGGTCTGAGAATGCAAAAACCCTCCCAAAGACAGGAAGGGGAAAAGGGCCATGTTTATAAGCTCGCGGATGTAGTGTAATAAACTAGGTCATGGGGCTAAGGAGATGCTTAGCAAATCGGGAAGAACCACATAAATGAAAAGATGTTCGTGTTCAGGAAAAGAGCCCTCGTCCTTCGCTTGGCTCAATGTAACCTTTCCTTACTAAAAAAAAAAAAAAAAAAGATTTCTGGGCGACTGTTCGGCTCAGGTCATGATCTCAGGGTCCTGGGATCGAGGCCCACATCGGGCTCCCTGCTCAGCGGGGAGCCTGCTTCCTCCTCTCTCTCTCTGCCTGCCTCTCTGCCTACTTGTGATCTCTCTCTCTCTGTCAACTAAATAAACGGGGTCTTTGAAAAAAAAAAAGATTTCTCAGTGACAAGTCTGTGCACATATGCAGAATCTCAGTCGTTTCACAAACTCCCCAGACCTGTTTCCCCACGTGTTAAAGGAGTGGGAATAACTGAGAATATAGTGGATTCCCAGTGCAGACATTCAGGGGTCCTGTCAGGCCAACGTAACAGGCTGGTTTTAGTTCCATCCGGTAGATAAGGGGATGACAAGGACCAATTTACTTAAGCTACAGCATTAATATATGGCTACTGGTATTATTCCGCTTGAGTGTCAGTTGAGTTCATGTTCAGATAGCACCCATCTTACGTGTCTTTACTGTGCTGAGCTTGTGCTGTAGACTGAATGTCTGTGTCCCCCCCAAATTCCTACAGTGAATCCTAACCCCAGTGTAATGGAGTTAGGAGCTGGGGCTCTGGGAGGAGACTGGCTCATGAGGACAGACCCTCATGACAGGAAGTCGCGCCCTTATAAGAGAGACCCCAGCGAGCTCCTGGCCCCTCCTGTCATGTGAGGACACAGTGAGAAGATAGCCGTCTGTGAACCAGGAAGGAGAACTTCAGACCTCCAGTGTGTTGGGCCTTGACCTTGGGCTTCCAGCCCCCAGAACTGTGGGAAATAAATTTTGATTGTTGATAAACTATCCAGTCTCTGGCATTCTGTTATAGCAGCCCAAATAGACTAAGACAGCCTGCCACACCACAGGACCTCATCTTACTTTATTTTTTAAGGTTTTTTTTATTATTATTATTTGAGAGAGAGAGTGAGAAAGAGCAAGCATGAGTAGTGGAAGGGGACCGGGCAGAGGCAGCTGGAGTGGGAGAGTGAGACTCTCCAGCAGGCTTCCCACTGAGCACGGAGCATTCCTTGGAGCTCGATCCCAGGACTCCAAGATCATGATCTGAGCCAAAGGCAGACGCGTAACCCACTGAGCCACCCAGGTGCCCCCATAGGACCTCATTTTAAGCTTCACTGACCTGCATCTTACACATGAAGAAACCAAGGCTCAGGAACATTAAAACCCCTCCAGGGGCGCCTGGGTGGCTCAGTTGGTTGAGCGACTGCCTTCGGCTCAGGTCATGATCCCGGAGACCCAGGATCAAGTCCCACATCGGGCTCCCTGCTCAGCGGGAAGCCTGCTTCTCCCTCCCTCACTCCCCCTGCTTGTGCTCCCTCTCTAGCTGTGTTTCTCTCTGTCAAATAAATAAAATATTTAAAAAAAATCATTCTCTGACTAGCAAACTGGAAAAGCACCACAGCGTGGGCCAGGGACCTCCCACACCTCACAGCCCAGGAGCACATTTATGGTGTCACCTACAATAAGGATGAGTTTTCAGGAAAATGTTGAAAATGTTCAGTATTACATCTTAATGGAGGCAAGAAAATATGTTATATAATTTCTGAAAGCTTTCTATGATGTTTAGCTTTCTGGGTGGATAGACCCCCAGCCACTTGAAAATATAACTACTCAGGGCACCTGGGTAACAGTTAGTTAAGCATCTGCATTTGGCTAAGGTCAGGATCCCGGGGTCCTGGGATCAAGTCCCATATCGGGCTCCCTGCTCTTCAGGGAGCCTGCTTCTCCCTCTCCCCCTACCCTTCCACTCACACTCCCTCTCTTTTTTTTTTCTTAAGATTTTATTTATTTATATGACAGAGAGAAAGGTCACAAGTAGGCAGAGAGGCAGGCAGAGAGAGAGGAGGAAGCAGGCTCCCGGCCGAGCAGAGAGCTGTGTGGGCCTCGATCCCAGGATCCTGAGATCATGAGCTGAGCCGAAGGCAGAGGCTTTAACCCACTGAGCCACCCAGGCGCCCTACGGACTTATTTGTTGACACAAGCCTCACTTTTCTCTACTCTGGAAATTGGTGATATCTAACCTCTAGCACCACATGCAAAGCACTCAGTATGTGACATTATCATACATATAGCGCAATTTCATACTCATATTTGGGCGTTTCCCCCAAAGTATTATTTATGACATCCTCTACCCAGCTACAGACGTAGTCCAAATGCTCATCGTGGTTATTTTGGTGATAGAGTCTGACTTCCGGGAACAAGTTTTCTTGTCCCCTACCATGCTTATGTTTTACTCCATCTTCAGCAGAGTTCTCAAAATAATTTGGCCAACTTTAAGCCTGATAGTTTGTATTAACTAATAAGTTTACAGTATGTTTCCTAAGCTATACCTGCCCCCACATTCTAATTAACCCTACTGGTATTCCTCGGGAAAGACCGATGCTCATAAATATGAAAAATCCGTGTGGACTGGCTCACGGGGCTGCCAAGGAAAGCGGCATCACACGTCCAAGGTATACACAAGGATTAAAGGAATTTCAGGTCATGTCCAGTTGAATTCTTGGCATGGATTTATCTTCTGTAAATGAAAACAGTCACATACCACAAGGGGAAGGAGGGACACTGGTATGAATCACGTAAATTTTTCCTGCTCTTCAAAACTGTGACTTCATGACTGTTTTTCTGCGTCCGGCTATTGTTAGACATTACATCACATTACTGTTAGACATCTCAACAGAACATTTTTCTAAAGAAGACATACGAATGACCTAGAGGTACAAAAAAGGTGTTCAACATCGCTGATCATAGAGAAAATGCAAATCTAAACCTCAATGAGATCTGACCTCACACTGTTAGAACAGCTATTATCATAAAGACAAGGGACAAGTGTCTGGGAGGATCTGGAAAGAAGGGAACCTTCGTGCACTGCTGGTGGGAATGTAAATTAGGACCCCTGTATGGAGGTACCTTGAGAAATGAAAAATACAACTACCATATGATACAGCGATCCCCACGTATGTGTATACATACACCCAAAGGAAACAAATCCATTGTCTCAAAGAGAATCTGCATCCTGTGTTATCGCAGCAGGCCTCCTCATGGCCAAGTTATAAAAATAACCGAAGGGTCCGCCGATGGATGAATGGATAAAGCAAATGTGATGTATATATACACATGTGTGTGTGTATACGTATAATCATACACATACAATGAAATATGATGCAGCCTTAAAAAACAAGAAAATGCTGTCATTGGCAACAGCAAGGATGAACCTGGAGGGCATGCTGAGTGAAATAAACCAGATGGAGGACAATAGATAATGCTTAGGACTTGTATGTGAAATCTGTAAATCAACTAATCAATTTTTTTCAAGTCAAATTCATAGCAACAGTAGAAAAGTGGTTGCCAGGCTTTGGGGGTTGGGGACAATAAAGGGCAGGTTGGTAAAAGGGTACCAACGTTCAGTGACAAAAAAAGAAATAGACTGTTTCTATTCTTACAGAGATAATAAGCCAGAACTAGAGAGTTTAAGCCAATAATGTTTACTGAAGTCTTATTTAAACTCTTGAAAAAAGTGCCTGTACCCAATCGGGGGAGACAAAGGCAGAAGAAAAATCATTTAATTTCCTTACTATGTATACAGCCTATTGACAAGTCCTTTAAACAGGCCGAGTGACATTGCTATAGAGACTTGAGATGTTAATACTGCACTAAGGACAAAAAGCAATCTTAGCCCAATACTCAGGACTCTGTGAGTCTACTTAACACATAAAAATTCCTTTGGAAACTTCATTTAGCTCTCCCCCCGCATACATATGTTGGCAATCATCCCCCAAGCATAAGGCCCACTGATACACATCTGAAGGGTCTCATGACTCAGGTTTGACTAGACAGCAGTAGATGACCTCTTTCGAACATCCAGTCCCTCAAGGTCCTGGAAACCTTGCTTCCAAATTCCTTAGAAACTTAAGGCTCTCCCTAATCCCCTCTCAACTTGAAAGTATATACTTAGCCACCCTTCATGAACCCAGTGCCATTCTCTCTGCCCAGGGGTCCTGTCCCTGTCCCCGTGCTATAATTGAACTACCTTTGCACTAAAGATATCTCAAGAATTCTTTCTTGGCCCTCAGCTTTGAATCCTAGCGTCTTTTCCTACATCACACCCAGCAGGAAAATTGGCTCCCATGACTTTCCTCTACTCTGACTAGTCAAGCCCTTAAGGCTCAGGCTGGGTCTAAATAAACACTAGGGTAAGACAGACCCCAACTTTTCAGTTCTGTTTTGTGGGAGAATTGGTAGTGCCACATCCTGACCTCAAAGTTTTTAGCTCTTATTTCTGCCATGTTAAGTGGAAAAGGGGGGCTAAATTATTTGGAAAAATAAGAATGCCATTCCCTAGTTATTTTTTCTTCCTACCCCTCCCTTAAATTTATTCCAAAAGAAAGCAGCTTAAATAAACCATATGAGAAAGGAAACTTAAAAAATCACCAAGTTCAGGGATGGCTGGGTGGCTCAGTAAGTTAAGTCTCTGCCTTTGGCTCAGGTTATAACCCACAGTACCGGGATCAAGTCCCTCATCTTGCTCCTTGCTCAGGAGGGAGCCTGCTTCTCCCTCTGCCTGCTGCTCTCTCGCTGTCTCCCTCTCTCTCTCTGACAAATAAATAAATAAATAGAATCTTTTAAAAAAATATTTTTAAATCTTCAAGCTCAAGAGTAATACAAGCAGATGAATTTAAAATCAGAGTTGCCATGGGCACCTAGGTGGCTCAGCGGGTTGGGCCTCTGCCTTCAGCTTAGGTCATGATCTCAGGGTCCTGGGATCCAGGCCTGCAGGGGGGCCTCTCTGCTCAGCAAGGAGCCTGCTTCCTCCTCTCTCTCTGCCTGCCTCTCTGCCTACTTGTGATCTGTCAAATAAATAAATAAAATCTTTAAAAAAGAGAGAGAAAAAAAGAATCAGAGTTGCCACGTAAGGCTGCCCAGGCTGTGCACTGCACAAATTTAGGCATTGCTATTCACAGAGATTAAAATAATCACAGTGCAATGTGAATGGTGCCACCTAGGGCTGTGTAAACTCTTCAGAGCATATCTACCTGATTGCACTGGAATTCATCTCACCAGCCCATAAACAAGTCTCCTCAAATGTTTCACCAAACATTCCTTAAATTTGCCCCCTTCTACCAGATGAGGGAGCAGAAGGCAAGCTGAAGACAAAGCACAAGCTGACACCCCACAACCTCCTCCATCCCCTCGGAGGGATAAGTGACACTCCTCCAGGAAATTTCTAACAAAATTTTATGTTAATGCTTTGCTAGAGAGAAAAACAACCTTAGTCTCAAAACAGCAAGAGCTCCAGTACCCTAAGGGCCTTCTTTAGCATACGAAAGCCCTTTTGGACACTTCCCTTTTTCCTTACCCTCCTTCAACCCCATAGAATGTAATCAGACATTCTCCACAACCCCAGTCTGCCTTTCCTTCTGCCCACGGGTCCTGTCCCTGTGCTTTCATAAAATCATCTTTTTGCACCAGAGATGTCTCAAGAATGCCCTTCTTGGCCGTCAGCTCGGACAACACTAACTTTCCGGAACTACCATCGTACCCACCCACAATCAGTTTCTTGCTTCTACCGCCCTCCCTTTCACTCAGCCCATTTTCCATGCTGCAGCCAGAGTGAGCTTTCAAGATTTTTTTTTTTTTTTTTTGACGGAAACACAGCCAGAGAGGGAACACAAGCAAGGGGACTTTGGGGTCATGACCTGAGCTGAAGGCAGAGCCACCACTGAGCCACCCAGGCGCCCCCAGAGTGAGCTTTCAAAAAAGTATAAATATGATCCCTACCTTTGGAAAACCTCAGCAGAAGCAGGAGTGCAAACTGACCTTCTCTGACCTAATCCTGCTTTGACACTGCAGTATAATTACGCCGCCCCCCTCCCTTACTTTCAACACTTCGGCTATGCCGGCTCCAAATCCCCAGGTCCCTAAAGGTGCTGTTTCTCCTGGCTCTGAGGCTTCGCCAGCATTGAATCTATGTTGGTCCTCATTCCCCATTTTTCTGCTTGGGGCATTTGTTTGACCTGAAAAAATGTTCTTGGCTCAGCCTTGCTGACCCCTCCTCTACTAGGCCTCTTTACCTGGGCCCCCGTGATTACCACATAATCTCAGCGCCGGCATTTCTCTGTCCCAACACTGACAGCGACGGGAATTGACTAGTCTAGAGCCTGTCACCTCCGTTGGATCATACACTCCATGAGGACACAACGGTGTCTCCCTGTTTACCGCTCAAGCCCCAGCACCAAGCACAATTCCTTGCGCACAAAATTGCTCCATAAATGTCAATGAACGTGCCTGAATCACGGTTTACCGGTGTAGCCCAAATTAATTTCAAATAAATGTAGTTCTAGAAGTGTTAACAAGAACTGTAAATTTTAGAGAAAAAATGTTTGGCAGGGGAGAGGTCAATGAAGGGTGTAGGGAGGGGAAAAATCCTTTTCCTTGACCCATCTTAGATCAAGTTCCCACTAACAAAAGATAGGAAGTCTGTGACTCTCAATCTCAGGATTGTAAATTTGAGCCCCATGTTGGGTGTAGAGATTACTTAAAAATAAAATCTTAAAAAAAAATTGACAAAAGACAGATTAACAAGAGAAAAACAAATAGAAGTTTATTAACACCAGTGTTATGCACGAACACAAGGGAGGACTGACAGATGAGTTACCCAAAGAGGTGGTTGGAATTTGGGCTTTGATACCATCTTGGGGTCAACAAAAAGACAAAAGGTTTTTGGCCTTCCAGGCAGGATAGGCAAGATTTGGAAGGCGACAGAGAGAAGGACCAAAACAGACTTGTTTAGTGAAGTTTGTAATGCAAATTTAAGTTACTGTCCTCTCGGGGAGAAGAGTTGTTAAATCCTCTTCCTGGTCAGAAGGTATCTCTCTACAACTGGAAATTTCCTTTAGGAATGTAAATTTCTGGGAAGACTGGGTGGTTCAATCGCTGAGCATCTGAGTTTAGCTCAGGTCCTGGTCCCAGAGTCCTTTTATCAGCCTCACATAGGGTTTCTCCCTCTGCCTGATGCTCCCCTTGCTTGTGCTCTCTCTGACAAATACATTTTTAAAAATTAAAAAAAAAGAAGAAATTTAAATTACTCTTTACAAAAGGAAAACATGTGTTCAGCTTGTAGAGTGTTTCCTGGGTCCACTGATTCTCACTGGCTTTTAGCCCAAAATAACCCAAACACCAAGAGGCCTGTTTTGGAGGGGCATCTTCTAGGCACACTGTAAGGGCTGAGGGTAGGCCGACCCAAGAGGGGTCACTTGGGATAAAAATTATTATAAGTTAAAAAGCAGGGGCACCTGGGTGGCTCAGTGATTGGGCCTCTGCCTTCAGCTCAGGTCATGCTCCCGGAGGAGTTCCGGGATGGAGCCCCGCATCGGGCTCCCTGCTCGGTGGGAAGCCTGCTTCTCCCTCTCTCACTCCCCCTGCTTGTGTTCCCTCTCTGGCTGTGTTTCTCTCTGTCAAATAAATAAAAATCTTTTAAAAAAAAATTAACAAACATTAAAAAAAAAAAGTACAGAGATTTCTGGGGCACTTGAGTGGCTCAGTTGGTTAAGCTTCAGCTTACGTCATGATCCCAGAGTCCCAGGATGGAGCTGTACCTTGCCCTCACCCTCTGCTCCTCCCCTTGCTGTGCTCTCTGTCAAATAAATAAATAAAATAAAATAAATATTTTATTTATTTATTTGACACAGAGAAAGGTCACAAGACAGAGAGGCAGGCAGAGAGACAGGAGAAAGCAGGCTCCCTGCCGAGCAGAGAGCCCGATGCGGGCCTTGATCCCAGGACCCCAAGATCCTTAAGTAAAGGAAGGAAGGAAGGAAGGAAGGAAGGAAGGAAGGAAGGAAGAAAGAAAGAAAGAAAGAAAGAAAGAAAGAAAGAAAGAAAGAAAGAAAGAAAGAAAATACAGAAGTTTCCCATATGCCCCTTGTCCTTCCTCCTCAGGGACAGGCTCCCCCATTATCAACATGCCCAGTGGGGTGGTTGGTCTATTAGGACCAATGGGCCCCCACTGACAGGTCATAATCACCCACAGTGTATATTAGAGTTCAGTCTTGCTGTGCGTCCTCTGGTTTGGGACAATTGCTGAGGGAGGCGAGGACAACACTTAACCCGCCACAGTGGCCTCATGATTCTCCTGGGCAGAAGGCCCTTGCAAAACAGAAAAGGTAGGGAGGGACTTTCTCTGGCCTCCCGCTTATCTGGATCCCTTTGCAGACCGAAGAACTCCCTTCTCATAAATCCACTCCCTAGGAGTTTCCTCGCCTGGGGAGGTTAGATCCTTTATCTCCGGAGAGGAGACCAGAAGTCCGCACCACGCCCAGACAAACAGTGTCACACTCTCCCGCCTCCCACTGGGTCTTCCTAAGGGCCCATCTGTCTTTTCTAAAGATTATTTGCTCTCCCCTAAGGGATCTACATCCCCCATCTTCTTCCCCAGGAAGATGTTATACAAACTCAAATCTCACTGTGTTTTTAGGTATTCACTTTTGTTTTGTGATACCCTCACATAAAAGTACACATTTTCTCCTCTTAATCCCCCTGTTGTCAGTTTATTTCATAAACCCAGCTATTATATTGAGGGAAAGCCTTCCTCTCCTACAATGTTATTGGGAAAGAGAAAAACCACAGGGTCAGAAGGGTACCACTTTGGCCAAGTCACCAAAGAGGGTTATATCTAATCTGATTGCAATTTCAACCTTTCCCAGGATTGCAGTCTTAACTAGTCAGTCAAGAATTCTGGGCTCAGCCTCAGTGAGGTGATCTACCCTGAGGGCCCTCCCCATTCCCCCAGGGGAAGATGAGGTCACCTGCATGATAAGACACCCCCCTCTGGACTTCTCTCCATAGGGAAAGTGACCTTGCCTGGAACAATCCTCTTCTTTCTTGCCCCACCCTCCTCCCTATAAAACCTTCCAAGGCAGACAGCTCCTGCGAGCACCCTGCCCCTTGCCCTATGGGATGTTGCCTGGGGTTTCATGAAGCCAATTAGATCTTTAAATGTACTCGCTTCTTTGTTTTTTTAACAGTGTCATACAGAGTACTTTCACTGTCCTAAAAATCCTCTGGGCTTTGCTCCAAAAGGGGTCCTGAAATTTGTTTTAAGTTTGGAGCCACCACTCCATTCTAGCATTGAAATGGTCCCACAATCCCACGCCAGTTTTCTGAATTTCTAGAATTAGCAAGAGACCCCAATTCTAGACTCTCAAGGTGCTGTCATTGAAGACCCTCCCTCTATTCGGGCTTCCTACTTTTTCTTCTCCTTTTAAGGGCCTTTTCGTCCTTTGATCCAATTTTGTGCATCACCTGCAATAATCCAGATCCCCTGCGGCTCTTTCAGACCTGGTACCAATCTCTTGAATCCTAAAGGGACCCCGTATGGCACAGGGGATGGAGAAGGAAACAAGAGACTCCTCGGGTCTGCCCTCAGGTTCAGCTATCCAGTAGACAATGGAAACTTTACAAGGACCTGACTTTTTCTTCCTAGACCCGGTGTGTGCCCAACTCTGGGAGGAAGAAAATGAACCCTACCTCTGGCTCCGGGTTGGCAGTGTCTGGATAGATAGGCGGTTCCACCCTGCCCTCTCCCTCCCTCAACATTGCTTCCTGTAGGAGCTTCACGCTTTTACCAAGGCATTGTAATCCTTAAAGCAAGTGCAGCTCTAGTGGGTGTGGTCTTTCAGGGGTTTTAGAAAAAACTAACAAGGAGCACCTGGGTGGCATGGTCAGTTAAGTTAAGCTCCCAACTCTTGGTTTTGGCTCAGGTCCTGATCTCAGGGTCCTGGAATGGAGCCAGGAGTCGAGCTCTGCACTCAGTACGGAGTCAGCCTGTCCCTCTCTCTCTGCTCTTACCCCCCAACTCATGCTCAAGTGCTAGCTGGAAAGTGAATAAATAAAATCTTGAAAAAACAAACAAGTGGGCACCTGGTGGCTCAGTGGGTTAAAGCCTCTGCCTTTGGCTCAGGTCATGATCCCAGAGTCCTGGGATCGAGGCCCGCATGGGGTTCTCTGCTCAGTGGGGAACCTGCTTCCTCCTCTCTCTCCACCTGCCTCTCTGCCTACTTGTGATCTCTCTGTCAAATAAATAAATAAAATCTTTTAAAAAAAAAAAAACAAGCAACTAACAAAGGGAAGGTTAAAAGTTTGCAAGATGCTATCAAAACATTATAGTGAACATCCCTCCACACACTCATCAGAATATAAGTGGGCCTCAGCCTCCTTCCCTTCACAACTGATCTGATCCTTGCCTTTGTGGTTTGGGACCACTGTGTGACTCCGGCGACAAATTCCAGCTTCTGGTCTGGTTGCTTTTCCCTTTCCTGGAATTTTTCACCAATGTTTAAGAACATTTTGTCTTAGGGGCGCCTGGGTGGCTCAGTTGGTTGGGCGACTGCCTTCGGCTCAAGTCCTGATCCTGGAGTCCCAGGATCGAGTCCCACATCAGGCTCCCTGCTCTGCGGGAAGCCTGCTTCTCCCTCTCTCACTCCCCCTGCTTGTGTTCCCTCTCTGGCTGTGTTTCTCTCTGTCAAATAAATAAAACCTTTAAAAAAAAAATTAAAAAAAAAAAAAAAAAAAGAATACCCACCATACAAAAAAGGTAAAATCAGACTCCCAAGGAGAGTTCACTCATCACACAAACCCTCAGGGCAAATTCTAGGGGCAGAGCAGAAACTGGCATCTTTGACCAACTCCCGACTGCCCGGAGGGATTCCCACATAGAGCAGGAGGGAACTCAAGGGCCACAGGGATGCTGAACAGGCCTATTTGGGAAAGCGGAGCCACCACTGATAGAAGGATTCAGGCGGGGCAAGGAAGGGAGGGAAGCTGGAACTCCAGAGGCATTATTATTTTCTGTCTCTCCCCCATCCCCTCTTTGCCCTCACCCTCCCCATGACCAAGAAAAAGGAGTCCCTGGGGCAGCTTGAAAGGAAGGAGAGATTCCCAGGGGCTCCGGGAAGTGAGGTCATGGTTGGGAAGGCAAGACATTCCCAGTGGAACGCATTCAAGGCTGCTTTGGGGCTGTAACCCTATAAACACGTTCTTGTCTAAGATCTGATATGTGGGTTTAGAAGATGGGCCATTAAAAAAATAAACAGTACTAATAACATTAATAATCAAGAATGTCCGTAGTGTTGAAATTTTTCTGGAACCCTTTCCTGAGTTGCCTAATGCCCAGAGAAGGAAAATAACAGTGTTTAGTCATAAATTACAGGATCAGTGTGCATAGCTGTCAAGACGATGAGCCAGGGCTTGTAAACTGGTTTTGTTTTGGTCTAATTAGATGTTTGTCCTATGTGTGTGTGTGTGTGTGTGTGTGTGTGTGTGTGTGTGTGAGTGTATGTGTGTGTGCGCGCACCGGTTTCATCACCTTTTTTTTTTTTTTGCCTCTGGCTCTTTCTGATTTAAAAAAAAAACACTTTAAGAGGTAGGGCATGACACACTTGATGGCTGTTTATGTTTTAAAAATTGACTTATTAAACATGCTGCCATGGGGAAACTGTTAAGAGCAGTGTTTTTGTCTTTATTAATGATTCATTCATTCAATTGACTTTTATTGACTGCCTCGCCGGGAGCTAGGACCCAAGATGAGCAAACACATTCCCTCCCCTCAAACAGAAAAGTAAACAAACAAAACACATTGGCAAGAGTTCTGATCATTGAAAATTGTAAATAGAGACTGCCTCATATTTATACAGATATAAGATTTTTTTTAATTCTAAAAGGTAGTACAGTTGACCCTTGAACAACCCAGGCGACCCTGCCATTTATCTTATTAAGAGACTATAAAAGTGGGGGCTCCTGGGTGGCTCAGTTGGTTAAGCGACTGCCTTTGGCTCAGGTCATGATCCCAGAGACCCGGGATCGAGTCCCACATCGGGCTCCCTGCTCGGCAGGAAGCCTGCTTCTCCCTCTCCCACTCCCCCTGCCTGTGTTCCCTCTCTGGCTGTGTTTCTCTCTGTCAAATAAATAAATAAAATCTTTAAAAAAAATACCAACTTTTTCACAT
The DNA here is from genome assembly GCA_004023965.1 of Spilogale gracilis. NCBI lineage: Eukaryota > Metazoa > Chordata > Mammalia > Carnivora > Mephitidae > Spilogale > Spilogale gracilis. The sequence goes on along the minus strand of PITA01004631.1, from coordinate 3,558 downwards.
GGAACAAGTCCTAAAATTGGTATGGAAATAGAAAATATCCCAAATAGCCAAAGGAATGTTGAAAAAAGACAGTCAAAACTGGTGGCATCACAACTCTGGACTTTAAGCTCTGTTAGAAAGCTATAATCATCAAGACAGTGTGGTACTGCCACAAAAACAGACACATAGATCAATGGAACAGAATAGAGAACCCAGAAATGGACCCTCGACTCTGTGTTCAACTGATCTTTGACAAAGCAGGAAAGACTGTCCAACGGAAAAAAGACAGTCTCTTCAACAAATGGTGTTGGCAAACTTGGACAGCCACATGCAGAAGAATGAAACTGGACCATTTCCTTACACCACAAACAAAAATAGACTCAAAATGGATGAAAGACCTCAAAGTGAGATAGAAATCCATCAAAATCCTTGAGGAGAACACAGCAACCTTTTTGACCTCGGCCGCAGCAACTTCTTGCTAGACATGTCTTTAAAGGCAAGTAAAACAAGGGCAAAAATGAACTACTAGGACTTCATCAAGATAAAAAGCTTTTGCACATAAAAGGAAACAAGTCAACAAAACCAAAAGACAATGGACAGAATGAGAGAATATATTTGCAAATGTCTTATCAAATAAAGGGCTAGTATCCAAAATCTATAAAGAACTTATCAAACTCAACAGTCAAAGAAGAAATAATCCAACCAAGAAACAGGCAGAAGATATGAACAGACATTTCTCTAAAGAAGACATCCAAATGGCCAATAGACACATAAAAAACTGCTCAACATCATTTGGCATCAGGGAAATACAAATCAAAATCACAGCGAGATACTACCTCACGCCAGTCAGAATGGCTAAAGTTGACCAGTCAGGAAATAACAGATGTCGGTGAGGATGTAGGGAAAGGGGAGCCCTCCTACACTGTTGGTGGGAATGCAAGCTGGTGCAGCCACTGTGGAAAATAGTATGGTGGTTCCTCAAAAAGTTGAAAATAGAGCTACTCTACAGCCCAGCAATCACATTACTGGGTATTTACCCCAAAGATACAAATGTAATGATCCAAAGGGGCATGTGCACCCCAATGTTTATAGCAGCAATGTCCACAATAGCCAAACTGTGGAAAGAGTGCAGATGTCCAATAGATGAATGAAGACAATGTGGTATAGACATAGATATAGATATAGATATAGATATAGATATGTAGATACACACAATGGAATATTATGTAGCCATGAAAAATGAAATCGTGCCATTTGCAATGACATAGGTAGAATTAGAGTGAAACAGAAGTTTAATAACATATGTACCTGTTGTATACATAGGAGAGACTCAGAAAAACTGAGTAACTCTCTGAAATGGCCCAAGCCATCATGTTAAATAATCTCTAGTTATAGACAAAAGATGTTGGGGGAGAGGGCAGGGGAGGAGGGAGGTCACCAGGAAAAGCACAGTAAACAAGGATAAGGTTGGGCGCCTGGGTGGCTCAGTGGGTGAGAGCCTCTGCCTTCAGCTCGGGTCGTGATCTCGGGGTCCTGGGATGGAGGCCCGTATCGGGTTCTCCGCTCATTGGGGAGCCTGCTTCCTCCTCTCTCTCAGCCTGCCTCTCTGCCTGCTTGTGATCTCTCTCTCTGTCAAATAAAGAAATAAAATCTTAAAAAAAAAATAAAAAAAAAACGGGATAAGGTTGTTATGCAGATTTAAGTCTCTGTCTTCTGCATTGATAAGAATTTCTAGAAATTTAGAGACCTCCTTCTCTTCTTGGCACAGAGAGGAAGACAGATGTAAATTGCTCCTACAAAACCAAGTAACTTCTAGTTGGTTTTCAGGGCTTCTCTCCTGTCTGCTGTTTTCAAGATATGATCATTCTAAAATAATCCTTATGCCAAAAAGACATATTTTGGGGTGGCAAACTCTGCTTTTCCTTAAATCCAAATCATAATTTCTGACTTATCTGGATATTTGAGATTAAGTTGCTATGATAATACTATGTAGAAGTCATAAAGTCAAATCCTACCCCACAGCCCCACAAGGGAAATCAGAGGATATGTTTTTTTGTTTTGTTTTGTTTTGTTTTTAAGATTTTATTTTTATTTATTTGACAGAGAGAGATATCACAAGTAGACAGAGAGGCAGGCAGAGAGGAGGAAGCAGGTTCCCTGCTGAGCAGAGAGCTGATGCAGCCTCCATCCCAGGACCCTGAGATCATGACCTGAGCCGAAGGCAGAGGCTTTAACTCACTGAGCCACCCAGGTGCTCGAGGATATGTTTTAAAAACTGAATACATTCTCTTTTGAGTTGTTCTTCTAATTTGCTTTCCTTGGAAACCTGCAGAGAAAGGAGTATATTTGCTCTAGGTGGACGCCTGTTTTCTTACTCATATGAAAAGCTATATGAGGAAATGGAATTATTTTTCCTGTAAGGAGCGGCAATCCTTGTAAATATTGGCAGAGCCAGTGCAAATTCGTAAGGTAAGAACTTTGAGGTGTGTATAATGAGTTTGCAACACTTTCTACAAGGCACACAATAGTTAGGGTTGGATAATACATGTTTGGGGAGGGAAAGCAGAGACTGGACAGTTCACTGAGGAGCAACACGTGTACTATGACCTGCTGAAAAGTCACCAATAACGGCTCATGTCCTGGAGGGTTATCTCCCCCAGCCATAATCCTCCATCGGAAACACTGGGGGCCTATGTTTTGGAATTCAGCTCTTCAGGAATATTGTGTGTCTGCGCCATAGCACTGCATAATATCCAGCGGTCCGGGGCAGTACTCCGTAATTAAACCCATGGATATATCCGCAGGGAAATGTATGGTTACTTATAAAAAGTAGAATAAATAAGGATCATAAATAGACTTAGACCATCAATTCAGGCCAGATTTTGCTGCCGAATTTGTTTAGCACCAAACTTTTGGTTTCAGAGACAAAACCCTAAAATTTCAGAATTGTGGCTAAGGGACTGTGGACATCTATGACCTTCCTCTGTGTAATTCCAAAAAGTAAGCCATTGCCTGAACCCATTTCATGAGAGGCTACACTGCTATGAATCAAGGATCTGAATCTAGGGAGGAATTGCTCAACATAACATCCTTCCCCACTAAGTGGATATATCTGCAACAGGAGGTCCTTTGTTGGGGTGGGGGGCGTTATTTATTGTAGATCAGTGGGACCTGAAAAAAAACACAAGTAAGAACTAAAATGTACTTGCTGGGTGCTTTTATCTGGCTCAAGAGAAGGCAGAAACCCCACGAATCATCTCCATGTGGACAGGTGCAGGCTACAGACAACCGATATCTCCCATGTGAATGTGAAAGGATCTTATTACCCTGGATCCTAAGAGGGTTGCTGCCCTGTTGCCTTGGGAACCATAGGGAAGGATAATTAACTCAGCTCTTCATTTTGGTTACTCCCCAGCTCTTGATGCAACTTCTCACAGACATGGCTGCCTAACAGTTGCCAGACACACGTTGGGGACGTATTTCTCCTGGACAGCTCACGAGGTACCTGTGGCTGTACCCCTGGTGACAGAGAGTGTGGACCATGCTCTCCAAACCGGCCACACACTGGACTGCCTCCGG
>PITA01004630.1:0-121011 GCA_004023965.1 Spilogale gracilis | reverse complement strand
GAGGGAAACGAAACAACAGAGATTTTGAACACAGAAACAAACTGAGGGACTTGGAGGGAGGGGGGTGGAGGGATGGGAGAGCCTGGTGGTGGGTACTGGGGACACCTAAAGCGTGGAGCACTGGGTGTGGGGAATGGGGAATGAATCTTGAAACACTGGAAAAAAAAATTTTAGTAACAATAAAAAAAAATAAATAAAATTTAAAAAAAAGAGTAAAGGAGAAAAGAAAAAAAATTAAACAACAGAATAAAAACAGACTTTGATATGTTATAGAATTTCATGTTCATCTTGGTCTGGAATTCTAACAATATTCTGTTTACATTGAATTCTTTCTCGATCATACCTGTTCTCACATGACCAAACTACTGCAAAGTCATTGCCAAGAGAAAATGCATTTTTTCTTTGACATTTTGAAATATTCTTGCTTAACTATTAGTTTGCTTTTAAACAGGGACTATTTAAATTGTTTATTACTAAATACTCTGGAGCACTTTTCTCGATTCAACATATCTTACCTATTAGAAGAGACATTCAGTGTTCTTCGTTTAGTATGTTTATGAATTGAACAAAAGGAAGGGAGGTTATTTTCAAATGTGTCTTCTCCTTGAGGAGCTAAAGACAGGCCAACAAAAGCTTCATTTAGCATATCTCCTCTGTCCAAAGGCCCCAGGAGTTCTGTTAAAAAAATGATAAAGATATGAGTCAAAACCAAATAAAATTTCTACCAACTCCTTTATAAGTATGATTACAGGAAAACTTCTGCATAGCCCAATGAAACTTTAAAAAAATTTGTCAGTTAACTATATAGTATAAATCTTGTAGTCCTAGTCCCTGTATGACTTCTGTCATTCTGACGGCTCAAACAGGAGAATTTGATAACTGAATAATTAATATTTTCATGTTCACATTTTTAAAAATTCATTTATAACTTCCCCATTCATAGTGTTTTTTATTTTATTTTTAAAGATTTTATTTATTTATTTGACAGAGAGTGAGACAGCAAGAGAGGGAACACAAGCAAGGGGAGTGGGAGAGGGAGATGTAGGCTTATGCGGGGCTCCATCCCAGGCCCCGGGGGGATCATGATCTAAGCCGAAGGCAGATGCTTAAGGACTGAGCCACTCAGCCCCCTCCCCCTTCATAGTTATTTAACCAGCATTTTATTAATCAAATACTTTTTTTTGTTGTCAACCAACTACTGGAATACTTTATTATCTTGGAAAATAATGAGAAGTGAAATATTTTTATTTTATTATTATTGCTTTAAATTTTATTTTATTTTTTCAGTGTTCCAAGATTCATTGTTTATGCCCCACATCCAGTGCTCTATGCAATAAGTGCCCTCCTTAATACCCACCACCAGGCTCACCCATCCCCCCACCCTCCTCCCTTTCAAAACCTTCAGTCTGTTTCTCAGAGTCCAAAGTCTCTCATGCTTTGTCTCCCTCTCTGATTTACCCCAGTTCACATTTCCTTTCCTTCTCCTACTGTCCTCCATGTTGTTTTATTTTACGTTTCACATATAGAACACAATTTGAAAGCAAAAAAGGAAAGTATCTTTTACAGGAATGTATTTTTTCCAATATTTACTCATCTTAATTGGAATTTTAAAGTATATAGAGAGTTTGCTATTCCCACATCATACAGATGTACAGAGCAAACTTTAAAATTGGCAGCTTAGGGCATTGTTTAGAAAAATTGTGAAATATGTTGAAATTGTGAAAACTTTTTGAAGAAACAGATTTTAGTAAAGGCTAAAAATTCTTACGACAACACTGTGTGTGTGTATTTTTTTTCCCATGGTAGCCATTTTTTAAGTGTGCAGTTCAGTAGTATTAAGTATATTCATCTTATTGTTCAACAGATCTCCAAAATTTTTTTCTGCTTATAAAATTGACACTGTACACTCAATTAAACAGCTCCCTATTTATTCTTTTTCCCCTCCTCTAGGCCTTGGTAACCACCATTTTGCTTTTTGTTTCTATAAATCTCCCTACTTCATTTAAGTAGTGTCATATAGTATTTGCATTTATGTGACTGGCATATTTCCCTTTGCAGATGTCCTCATGTTGTTTTAGGATTTCCTTCTTTTTTAGAGGCTGAATGATATTCACTGTATATATATACCACATTTTGTTTATCCATTTGTCTGTGCATGGAAATTTGGATTGCTTCCAGCTTTTGGCTATCGTGAAGAATTGTGTTATAAAGATGGGTGTGCGGATATCTTTTTGATACCCTGATTATAATTCCTTTAGATATATACCTATAAGTAGGGTTGCTGGATTATATGTAAGTTCTATTTATAATTTCATTAATTAATTTCTTTAGTTAAGTTTTACTTAAGTAATCTCTACACCCAAACTCAAACTCATGATTCCATATAGAGTTACAGGCTCCTCTTACTGAGCCAACCACGTGCCCCAAATATTCTTAATTAATGAACCACCATGTTGTCTTCATTGTGGGTGCACCATTTTTTACAGTCCTAGCAACAGTGCTTCAGTTTTTCCACAACTTTGTCAACACTTGTCATTGTCTGTTTTTTTTTTTTTAGAGCCAGCCTAATGGGTATGAATTGATATCTCATTATATTATTGATTTTACATTTCCATAATTATCAGTGATGTTGAACATATTTTCATGTCCTTATTGGCCGTTTATCTTCATTGTTGAAATACCTATTCAAGTCCCTTTGCCCATTTTTTAAACAGATTGATTTTTGTTGTTGAGTTTTAGGAATACTTTATATAGCCTGAATATTACTCCCTTATCAGACATATGATTTTCAAGTATTTTCTCCCATTTCATGGGTTGCCTTTTCATTCTGTTCATAGTGTCTTTTGACAAATAAAAGTTTTAAATTTTGATGCAGTCCAATTTATTTTTACTTTTGTTGTTTATACATCTAGTATCTTCTGCAAGTAACTATTGCCCAATCCAATGTCATGAAGTTTTCTCCCTTTTTTTTTCCCCTAAAAGTTTTTGTAGTTTAGGTCTTACATTTAGGTCTTTGATCTATTTTGAGTTAATTTTCATATATGGTACAAGTTAAGGGTCCAACTTCATTTTAAAAAATATGGATATCCAGTTTTCCACACACCATTTGTTGAAAAGATTTTCCTTTCCCCCACCAAATGGACTTGGTACCCTTGTTGAAAATCATTTGACCATATATGTAAGGGTTTATTTCTGGACTGTTTTACTCCATCAGTCTATATGTCTGTTTTTATGCCAGTACTATATTGTTTTGATTACTGTAGCTTTGGAGTAAATTTTGAAGTGAGGAAGTGTGAGTCCTTCAGCTTTATTCTTTCTCAAGATTATTTTGATGCTTCAGGGTCTCTTGAGATTCCATATGAAATTTAGGATAGGTTTTACTCTTTCTTTAATACATTGGAATTCTGATAAAGATTATATTGAATGTATAGATTCCTTTGGGATGTATGGACATTTTAAAAATGAATCCTACAACCCGTGAATAAAAAGGGATGTTTTTTCACTTAGTACTGGTTATTTTCTTTCAGCAGTGTTTTCTACTTTTCTCTTTAGGTTTATTCCTAAGAATTTTATTTTTCTTGATGCTCTTTTAAATGCAATTGTTTTTAAAATTTTCTTTACAAATTTTCATTAGAATTTTTTGAAGTTTTTACTTGAATTCCAGTTAGTTAACATACAGTGTAATATTAATTTCAGGTATACTATACAGTGATACAACACTTGCACAGGACACCCAGGGCTCATCACAGCAAGCACACTCCTTCATCCCCATGACCTACTTTACCCACCCCCCACCTACCTCCCCTCTGGAAATCATCAGTTTCTTCTCTATAGTTAAGAGTCTCTTTCTGATTTGGATGCCTTTTATTTATTTTATTTCTAATTGCTGTGGCTCGGACTTCCGGGACTATGTTGAAAAGAAATAGAGAAAGAGGGCATGCTTGTCTTGTTCATGATTGTAGAGTCAAAGCTTTCAGTTTTTCACATTGACTATGATGTTAGCTGTGGGATTTTAATAATTTTAGTATGGGTCTTCTTAGGTCAAGGTAGTCTTCTAGATTTAGTTTATTGAGTTTCTATTATGAAAAGGTATTGAGTTTTGCTAAATGCTTTTTCAGTATCAATTGATAAATAAATAGTTTCTATCCTTTATTCTGTTAAAATTACATCAATTTATATTTGTAGGTTGAACTGTTCTTGCATTTCAGAAATAAATTACTTGGAGTATAGTCTTTTTAATACACTGCTGAATTTGCTTTAGTAGTATTTTGTTAAGGAATTTGCATCAACATTTATCAGACATAGCAGTCTATTCTTTAGTGTCTTTGGCTTTGTTATTAGGGTGCTAGAAAGTGGGGGAGGGACATCAAAGTATTCCTAAATTGAGAAGGCACTTTGAGACAGGAAAACAAAGGAGGTGATGCCTTATAGTTTACACAGAGTTCTATTAAGGGTAACTTATTGATGGGGGGAGATCGGGTGGAGGATGCTCCATGGCAACTGCAGTTATTCTCCACAAAATCCAGACCTTAGTCCACAGGTTTTATTAGAGCAAAGGGACACAAAGAAGGACAGTGCAGTGAGTTCAAAGGGTTCACATGTACCACAAAGGGTTTGAATGCACCTAATTGACAGCTAACCTTTAATTAGATCCTGTGGCACCACCTGTGTGTCAGGCAGGGGAAAAGACTGTTACTGCTGACAGAATCATGGGAGGGCAGAACATGCTTCCCCCATCCTGACCTTGGCAGGCTTTTTAAGGTAAGTGTATTAATCTCCAGGGGCCTGAACATGTAACTTCAAGAGAAGTCATCGAGTAAACATGAACAAGATGGAGGGCCAAAGATGGAATCAGTACTGTCAGCAGTCCTACATAGAGTAATGATGATATCATAGAACAAGTTTGCTATGTTGTTCCCTCTTCAGATTTTTTGTACAAGTTTGAGGAGGATTGCTGTTAGTTGTTCTTTTAATGTATAGCAGAATTTCCCATGAAGCCATCAAGTCCTGGACTTCTCTTTTTAATTTATCCATTTTTAGAATTTATCCATTTCTTTTAGGTTTTACAATTGGTTGGCACACAGTTGTTCATAGTATACTTAGAATCCTTTTTATTTCTGTGTTCTTGGTTGTAACAGCCCCTTTCACTTTTGATTTTCATTTTTGAATCATTTTTTTTTCTTAATCTAGCTAATGATTTGTCCATTTTTGTTGAAGTTAAAAAAAATTCTTAGTTTCCTTCATCTTTCCTATTGTTTTTCTAGTCTCCATTTCATTTATTTCAGCTTTGATCTTTGCTATTTCCTTCCTTCTGTTAACTTGGGGCTTAGATCTTCTTTTTCTAGTTCCTGAGGTGTTAGGTTGTTGATCTGAGATCTTTCCTCTTTATTAGCATAAACATTTACTGATACAAACTTCTCTCTTAGCACTGCTTTTCCTGCATCTCATAAATTTTGGTATGTTGTGATTTCATTTTCATTTGTCTCAAGATATTTTCTGATTTCCTTTGTGATTTCTTCTTTGACCCCACTGGTTATTTAAAAGTGTATAGTTTAATCTCCATGTTATGTTAGATGTTTTATGTGTCAACTTTATAAGGGATGCCTGGATAGGCAGTAAAACATTATTTTGGGGTATGTCTGTGAGTGGGTTCAGGAAGCAATTAGCATTTGAATCAGCAGACTGAGTGAAGAAGTCTACTCTCACTGGTGTGGATGGTTACCATCCAGTCTATTCAAGGCCCAAATAGAACAAAAAGGCAGAGAAAGGATGAATTGTCCCTCCCTCTTCTTGAACTGGTATATCCATCTTCTCCTGCCTTCTGATACTGGAACTCCTGGTTCATTGGCCTTTGGACTCTAGGACTTGTACCAGTGTTGCCCAGCCCCATTTCCCCTCCACCCACACCTGCCCAATTCTCAAGCCTTTGGCCCCAGACTGGGAGTTATACCATGGGCTCTTCTGGTTCTCAAGCTTTCACACTTGGACTGAATTACACTACCAGGTTTCTTGGTTCTCAAGCTTGCAGATGACATATTGTGGGACTTCTCAATCTCCTTGATCATGTGAGCCAATTTCCATAATAAATACCCTCATGTGTCTATGTATATATATTTTATTTGTACTGTTTCTCTGGAGAACACTAATACATATATATTTACAGATTTTTTAGTTTTCCTTCTGCTGTTGATTTCTAGTTTTATTCCATTGTGTTAAGAAAAGATACTTTTTATGATTTCAGCCTTCTTAATATTGTTAGGACTTGGGTTTTTTTTTTTTTCCAGACTTAAGGTCTGTCCAGCAGAATGTTCCATGTGCACTTGAGAAGAATGTATTTTACATTATTGTGTCACTGTTCTGCATATATCTGTTAGGTCCACTTGGTGTATAGTATTGTTTAAGTCCTCTCTTACTGATCTTCTGCCTGGTTGGTCTGTTATTGAAAGAAGGGTATTGAAGTCTCCTACTGTTATTCCGTTACTCTCTATTTTTCCTCTCAATTCCGTCAGTGTTTGCTTAAGTAAATATTTATAATTGTTATATCCTGTTTGTGAGTTCTCTTTATCATTATATAACACACTTCTTTTTTTCTCTTGTGACTTTGTAAAAATTTTTCAAAATATTTTATTTATTTGACAGAGAGAAACACAGCTAGAGAGGGAACACAAGCAGGGGAAGTGAGAGAGGGAGAAGCAGGCTTCCTGCCGAGCAGGGAGCCCAGTGCAGGGCTTGATCCCAGTACCCTGTGATCATGACCTGAGCTGAAGGCAGACACTTAAAGACTGAGCCACTCAGGTGTCCCTCTTGTGACACTTTTTGACTTAACATCTATTTGTCTGATATTAGACAACTTTGCTCTCATTATTTGTACTGAATCTTTTTCTATCCTTTCACTTTTAGCCTGATGGATCTTGTTTTTTTAATCCACTCAGCCAATCTATGTTTCTTGGGGATTTTAATCCACTTACATTTAAACTAATTTCCGATACAGAAAGACTTACCATTGTCATTTTATTACTTGTTTTCTAATGTCTTACTGCTTTTGTCCTTTATTTCCCTTCCTGCATTTTTTTTTTTTTTGGTATTCTTTTGTGAATGTTTTGTTTGGTTTTGGTAGTGATATGCTAATATGCTGCAATTTCTTTTTCATGTCTTTTTTTGTGTGTTCTATAGTCTTTATTTTGGCTATAATTTTGATTCATAAATTATCCTAAAAGTTAAAAAATCTATTTTAAACTGATAACTTCAATTACATACAAACACCTTACTCCTTTACAGTTCTTCCCTCCCAGTTTGTTACTGTTACAAATTATATATCTTTATATATTGTATACTTGTTAACATAGATTTACAGGGTTTTGTTTTGTTTTGTTTTTTTGTCTTTTATAGTCTAAGAATTAAAAGTAGATTTATGCAACAGTAATACAGGAGTCTGTATTTGCTCATGTGTTTCACTTTCTTTACTTGGTAACCTTATACTTTCATATGACTTCATGTTTCTGTCTAGCATTTTTCTGTTTCAGTTTTCAGGACTCTAGCTTTTTTTTTTTTATGGCAAGTTAGTGGTACTAACTTTCTTCAGCTTATATTTGGGAAGATCTTAAATTCTTCTTCAGTTCCAAAGCACATTTTTACAGGACACAATAATCTTGGTTGATAGTTTTTTTCTTCTAGCATTTTTAGCACTTTATCCCATTCTCTTGTAATCTGCAAGGTTTCTGCTGAGAAATCTGATAATCTTACTGAGGCTTCTCTGTACATGATGAATCATTTTCTCTTGCTGTTTTCAAGATTCGGTTATAATAACAGTTTGGTTCTAATGTAGGTCTCTTTGTGTTTTTGCTAGTTGGAGTTCATTGAGTTCTTGAGTGTGTTTTCATTTCTTTAGATTTGGGATGTTTTCAGCTATTGTTTTTTTTTCAAATGAGCTCGCTATCCTTTCTCTTTCCTTCTGGGACTCCTATAATGCATAAGTGGCCTCTTTGATGGCATCCCATAAGTCTCTAGGGTTCTCTTCAATTTTCTTCATTCTTTTTTCTCTTTGTTCCTCTGACTCAATGATTTCAAATGACCTATGTTCAAGTTTGCCAGTTATTTCTTCTGCCTGATCAAGTCTGTTTTTTAATTCCTTTGAATTTTTCAGTCTGATTATTGTATTTTTCATCTGCAGAATTTTAAAAAATATTTTCTATCTCTTCACAGATATTCTCATTTTGTTCATGCATTGTTTTCCTCATTTGTATAGTTATCTATATTTTCCCTAAGGTTACTGATCATCCTTATGATAATTGCTTTAAGGTTTTAGGAACTTTATACATATGCATTTCTTTACTCTTCAGTTTCTGGGGCTTATTTTTTAATCCTTTGCCCAGACCATGTTTCCCTGTTTCTTGTATGCCTTGTAGTCTTTTCGAGATTTTGCCATTTGAAAAAACAGCCATCTCTCCTAGCCTTTATAGACTGGTTTTGTTGAGGGAAAGATCTTTTCCTAACAGACTAGCTAGTGGTTCAGGAGCCTCTCTGACCTTTTCTGATATATCTTCTTTGAGGTTGTGTGTGTGTGCTTTTATTTTAGTATATATGGGTGCTTTTGACTGTCTTGATTTCTCATTTTTCCCCTCCATTAGATTTCAGTTTCTATTTCTGTTGAATTCCTCTGCCCTTATTCTCTTGCTCTGCCTAGTGTCTGCCTGCGTGACTGCAGAGCCTCTGTTGTTCCATTGCACCAAGGCCCTCACCTGGTCTTCAGCCTGATATGCAAACTATACTGCTGTCATTCTCATCAACACCCTGAGCCAGGAAGGACAGAAATCAGTTCCTTGTGCAGCTCCCAGAGAAGACAGACATTTTACTTAAGTTCCATTCTGTTTTTTCTGTCTCAAGGGAGGGACTGGTTCTTGGGTGATATTCTTCCTGTTGTACCACACCTAAGGAGAGGGGCATTGTTTAGGGTGAGCAAAATGCAATGAAGTTTTATACTCTTATTGGAAACCACCCCTTTTCTTGTTTATGCATTAGTGTGAGTCCTATAGCCCCCTAACTAGTTTCTAAAGATCCCACAAAGGTATTTTGTTCCTTATATTGCTGTTAAGTTGCTGTCTCCATGGGAGAACAGGGACCTGAAGCTTCCTATCTTTCTGAAGTCACTCCTTCCACAGTGAAGTCACTAGTTTCCACAATGTGAGTGTGAAACTGTAACAGATAAAAACTAAATGCTTTTATGTACACAAAGATGATTGTATTTATTGTCTTATTGAGTCCTTTTTCCAGTTCTTATTGTTATCAGTTTTTTTCATGTCCATTACAAAATACATATCGTTTGGATTCCAGTAATTTTCAGTAATAAATTCTTCTTGGAGATCTATTAGTATTAAGGAAGAAAATGTTTGTAGGAAGTCTTTTAATCAGCAAAATTATTTTCTAGAATACCATTATATGTGCCATTTTACTCTTTGCTATTCACAAACCAGAAATGAGAATGTATAAATCTCTGCCAATAAATGGAGTTGTCAGGTGGTTCCATTTTCAAATGTGAAAGTAAGCTTTTCATACAAGCAAACTTTTATTGAGAGTCTGCTCTATGCATGTTGCTCTATTGATAGGGGGATATAAACATGAAAAGGAAATAATCCCTGCCCTTGATGGGTTTACAGTTTGAGAGCAGGATAGGGATGGTCAGAAGAAATGAAGACTAACAACATCAAGGCAGAGAAGGAAAGTTCTTAGAAGATACTAAAAGGCTTATTTGGCTTCTTTGTGCTTATAAAAAATGCTTACATTATGCTTTTTTGAATATAAAGTCAGAGTAAGATCCACAGTAGCAGCAAATGATTATTGTTGCAGTTGGGGGAAATGTCAGCAGAAGGGAAGAGCAGTTAGTAAAAAAGAATTAATTCAACAGTCTCTTTATTCTTAACTATTTTAGTCAGATGGTCTCAGATTATAGCTATACCAGTGTGGCTTTATCTAAAAATATAATATTGAACTTACTAAATTTCTGGGAAGGATGTAGCCATGACTAGTAGTTTGGTGCCACCTAGTAAACAAAGCATAACATTTTAAACTAGCAAACCACAAAGAGGCAGAATTGTGTGTGTGGTAAAGCCAGAGGATAGGGTAGGGAGAGGTTATAGCCTTAGTGATCTGTTAATTTTATAGTCATTATTTGTATCCTATAGGCAGAGAGAGGAGGAGTTTGGGCTAAAGTTTACTGAATTGGGTAACTTATCTCTGCCAGAAAGCAGGAATTATTTAGAATTTTGTTTCATTTTCCTAGAGCAGATTTTTAACTGGTAGTCCATATGCCCAAAACAGTTTCTAGATGTATACATGTATATAATTATCTTCTAAGAACAAAGCTTATTTAAAAGAAAAAAACAACAAAACCCTAACACTTCTTAAAAGATTATGTGTGGGAGCCTTCTAAATTGTTTAAAAGATCAGTATGAAAAATTCTTGTAAACAGTTTTTACTTGGTCTGTGTCCTTTTAACTTAAAAGGCTTTACAGTATAATTGCTCTGTAAATATCAGAATTTTCTGTATGTTGTGCAATGTACACAAAGCAGCCGTCAAATGGCTTACCTTGTACTTATCAATGTGTTTATTTTTATGCCTCCAAAAAGCTGTATTTTTTTACAAGAGCAGCTGCTACTTTGTAAATATTTTAATGGCTTCTGTTAAGTAGAGCTGTCAGTTTAACAAACAATGGTATAAAAGATTTTCATTCTTCCGTGTATTGCAAATCTTGAAATGTGTTTTACCCTGAAAATCTTTGGGAGATTTTAGACTGGAACGGACATCTCCTTTGAAGGTGAAAAGCCAACAAAAGAAGAGACAGATTTAAAGACCAGTGTAAAAGATAATCAAGGAAACAGTGCTATTTATTTCAGAAGACAAATGTATGACAGCAGTAAATTCTCTTAGCACACATCTCCTTTTTTGAACTCAGTTGTAAATTTAAACACTGTTCAAATTAATAAACTGATTCAGGTAATATGATAATCACTGACCCTTACCTCAGTTTTATTTTTGGCTATGCCATCTGATCTTGGAAGATCATCTAACTTTTCAGATTGTTAGTAAGCGTTTTAGAAATGGGCATCTTGTATACTTTTGATTGTATATTGTTGTAAATAAAAACATGTATTGTTGTAAAACAAAACTTGCATAAAAATATTTCTCTTTTTGGCCTAAAAATACTGTATCTTGAAATTTATCCTATCACTAGCATAATGTGTACAAAGATATTTACAAGGGTATTTATATTTATGCCAGCTTGTTATTTAAACATAACCCCTCCCATAACCCCACACATGTTCTCATGGAATTTCAACATGTCTGAAAGAGAACAGTATAATGAATCCTTAGCAAGTTCTCCATCATCTAGCTTCAACAGTTACCAGTTATGGTCAGTCTTATTTCTTTTCAATCCTGTACCACTTCCACACACCACCCACTGGAATAATTAAAGCAAATCCTAGACAGATCATTTTATTTGAAATATTTTATATTGTACTCTTAAAAGATAAGTGCTTCCCCTTTTTAATTTTTTATTGAAGTATAATTAATATATTAGATTCCGATGTACAATCCTCTGCATTTACTCAGTGCTTATCAAGGTAAGTATACTCTTAATCCACTTTATTTTACCCATTCCCCCATCCATCTCTTCTTTGGTAACCACCAGTTCATTCTGCATATTTAAGACTGTGTTTTCTTGTTTCTCTTTTTTTTCTTTGGTTCATTTGTTTCTTAAATTCCACAAATGAGTGAACTCATATGGTATTTGTCTTTCTCTGACTTATTTCACTTAGTATCTTACTCCCTAGGTCCATCTATGTTGTTGCAAATGACAAGATTTCATTCTTTTTTTTTTTTTTTAAATAACAGTAGTATTCTTGCGTGTGTGTCTGCATATACACACTACATCTTTATCTACTCATTCTAATTATAGACACTGGTTTGTTTCCATATATTGCCTATTGTAAATAATGCTATAATAAATATAGGGGTGCGTATCTTTTTGCAATAGTGTTTTCATTTTAAGCAGATACATAGTAGAAATATTGGATTGTATGTTATTCCTATTTTTAATTTTTAAATTTTATTTATGAGAGAGAAAAGTATAGCAAGAGAGAGCATGAGTTGGGGGAGGAAGAGGGGGAGAAGCAGGCTCCTCACTGAGTAGGGAGCCCAACATGGGGCTTGATCCCAGGACCCTGGGACCATGACTTGAGCTGAAGGCAGATGCTTAAATGACTGAGCCACCCAGGTGTCCCTATTTTTAATTTCTTGAGGAATCTCTATACTGTTTTCCACAGTGGCTGTACCACTTTGCATTCCCATCAACAGTGCACAGGGTTCCTTTTTCTCCACATCCTCTTCAACACGTTACTTCTTGTCTTTTTGATTTTAGACATTCTGACAGGTGTGGGGTGGTATGTATGTCTTTGTGCTTTCAGCTTGATGATAAGTTATGCTGAGCATCTTTTTGTGTGTCCACTGGCCATCTGTATGACTTCTTTGGAAAAATTTCTATTCAGGTTCTCTGCCCATATTTCAGTTGTATTATTTGGGGGCAGGGTTAAGATGTATAACTAACTTCTTTATATATTTTTGTTATTAACCTTTATCAGATATGCCATTTGCAAACATCCTCTCCCATTCAGTAGGTTGTCTTTTTGTTTTGTGAATGGTTTCCTTCACTGTGCAGAAGCTTTTCATTTTGGTGTAGTCTAGCAAAAGTAATTTTGCTCTTGCTTCCTTTGCCAGAGGAGACATATCTAGAAAAATGTTTCTGTGGCCAATGTTAAAGTATTACTGTTTTATGATTTCAGGTCTCAGATTTAGGTCTTTCATTCATTTTGAGTTTATGTATGGCTTAAGAAAGTGGTCAACTTTCATGCTTTTGTATGTAGCTGTCCAGTTTTCTCAACACTATTTGTTGAAGAGACTATCTTTTCCCCATTGTGTTTTCTTTTTTTTCCCCATTGTGTTTTCTTGCCTCCTTTGATGTAGATTAATTGATTATAAAAGTATGAGTTTATTTCTGGACTCTCTATTCTGTTCCATGAATCCGTGTGTCTGTTATTATGCCAATATCATACTGCTTTGATTCCCATAGCTTTGTAGTATATCTTGAAATCTGGGATTGTATACCTCCAGGTTTATTCTTTTCTTTGGCTATTTGCCTTGGCTTTTTGAAGTCTTTTGTGATTCCATACAAGTTCTAGGATTGTTTGTCCTAGTTCTGTGAAAAATGTCGATGATATTTGATAAGGATTGCATTGAAACTGTAGATTGCTTTTGGCATTTTATTTTTAATTTTATTTTTGAGAGAGAATGACAGCAAACGGGGGGGTGGTGGTTAAGGGGTGGGTCAGAGGGGCAGAGGAAAGAGAGAATCTTAAGTAGGCTCCATGCCAGCGCAGAGCCCAAAGAGGGGCTTGATCTCACAACCTGGGATCATGACCGGAGCTGAAATCAAGAGTTGGACACTTAACTGACTGTGCCAACCAGGCACCTCTAGATTGCTTTGGGTAGTATGGACATTTTTTAAAAGACTTATTTATTTTACAGAGAGACAGTGAAAGAGAATACAAACGGAGGGAGTGAGAAAGGGAGGAGTCTTTCTGCCGAGCAGGGAGCCCAATGCAGAGCTCGATTCCTGGACCCTGGGATCATGACCTGAGCTGAAGGCAGACGCTTAATGACTGAGCCACCCAGACACTCCTAGTATGGACATTGTAACAATATTGTTTTTTGCAGTCCATGGGCATGGAATATTTTTGCATTTGTTGTGTTATCTTGTTTGATGCTTTGTTTAGTTTCTCTTTTATTTTATTTTATTTTATTTTATTTTAAAGATTTTATTTATTTGACAGAGAGAAACACAGCCAGAGAGGGAACACAAGCAGGAGGAGTGAGAGAGGGAGAAACAGGCTTCCCGCCAAGCAGGGAGCCCGATGTGGGACTCGATCCCGGGTCTCCAGGATCATGACCTGAGCTGAAGGCAGTCACTTAACCAACTGAGCCACCCAGGCGCCCTAGTTTCTCTTTTATTAAAAATAGATACTACATCATTAGTTAATACTGATATTGTCAGTTTAAGTTCAGGTCTCCAGTGGTCTTTTTTCCATAAGTGTTACTGTACTTACATCACCATTCTCCTATTTTGAAAATCCTACTTCTTAATATTATCATTTGCTTTATTCTATGTGTGACTCTTGGATTCTCAATAATGCTGCCACTGATATGATTATAAAACAGTTACAAAGATTTTTTTGAAAGACTGTTTCTGTCCTTGGGGCATACCTATTTGAGATGTATAGTTACAAATACTGTATTTTTAAAAGTCACTTGGAATAATTCTTTCATTATTATGATAACAATTGGATACCTAGTTAGCTTTGCTTCATTTCAGGATTACATTTTTTAGAAGCTTATTTTGTTATATAATCATGCAAAATCAATGGTTCCAGAGTCCAGGCTATAAACAAAGGCATATTCAAAGAAATCTAAGTCCCACACCTGTACTCTTCTCCCTGGTTCCTTCTTATCTCTATAGTAACTATTATAAAAATTTTTAAACAAAAATACAAAAACAGTGCTATAATGAATAGCTTTATGCATCATCTTTCCATGTATATATATTGTGTGTGTGTGTATATATATATATATATTTTTTTTTTCTTTTTTGACAAGGGTGTCTTTGGATTAGATTTCTATGACAGAGATTTCTGGGTCAAAGGGTAACTTCATAGATTTATTAGATATTGCCAAATACTCTTATATAGGACTTATATTATTTGGCATTCCCATTGGCAGTGTATGTATTCATCCCTCCAACCTTGCCAACAGAAAATAGAGTCAGTCTTTTAGACTCTAACAAGTGAAAATACCTCAGGGAGGTTTAGTTTGATGGGAACTTCCTGTCCTTTCTTTAATCCATTTTTCTTTAAGAATGTGGGTCTTTGGGACGCCTGGGTGGCTCAGTTGGTTAAGCGACTGCCTTCGGCTCAGGTCATGATCCTGGAGACCCGGGATCGAGCCCCACATCGGGCTTCCTGCTCAGCAGGAAGCCTGCTTCTCCCTCTCTCACTCCCCCTGCTTGTGTTCCCTCTCTCACTGTGTTTCTCTCTGTCAAATAAATAAATAAAATCTTTTAAAAAAAGAAAAAGAATGTGGGTCTTTTGCTATTTAGAAGTTCTTAATATTTGAGATAGAAAGGATTCTTTTTTAAGATTTTATTTATTTATTTAAAAGAGAGTGAGAGAGAGCATGAGAGGGGAGAAGGTCAAAAGGAGAAGCAAATTCCCCACGGAGCTGGGAGCCTGATGTGGGACTTGATCCTGGGACTCCAGGATCATGACCTGAGCCGAAGGCAGCGGCCTAACCAACTGAGCCACTCAGGCGCTGCCCCACTTTTTTTTTTTTTTTTTTTTTTTTAAGAGAGAAGCAGCAGTGGGGGGAAGAGCAGAAGGAGAAGGAAAGTATCTTAAAGCAAACTCCATACCTGATGGGGGTCCAATGGGGGGGCAATATCACTACCATGAAATCATGACCTGTGCTGAAATCAAAAGTTGGATGCTTAACTGAGCCACCCAGGCACCCCTAGAGATATTAATTTTTTATTCACATAAGTTGCAAATATTTATCCATTAGTCTTATCTTAAAAATTTGTCTAATTTGGTTTTTCCATATAAAATATTTTGTTATTACATTTATCACTTTTCCCTTTTAAATTCTGGATTATGAAATTTGGTGTGTTGACTTTTTTGTTGCCATAATCAGTTACCACAAATTTAGCACCTAAATCAATGCCCATCTGTTATCTCATTCTTCTCTGTGTTGGAAGTCCGTGTGCAGAGCAGCTTGGCTGGTCCTCTTGCTCAGGGCCTTACAAGACTGAAATCAAGTTGTAGGCTGGGGTGGGCTCAGCTAGGCTGGGCTGGTGTCTAAGGGTTCTGTGCGGAAGATTTGTTGCAGGCTCATTCAGGTTGTTGGCTGACTTTAGTTCCTTGAGGCTGTAGCACTAAGGTCTCTCATTCTTTTCTGGTTATCAGATAGGGCCATTCCTTTGCTCCTAGAGGTTCCCTCCTAAGCTCTCCATGAGGATCCTCCAGCTTCAAGAGAAGTTCAGATTTCTTTCACACTTCAAAACTTTCTGACCTCTTTTAACTGCCACATTTTTTTGACTCTGGCTTATTTGACAGATTATACCCAACTGGATAATGCAGCTGTAATTACATTTTTTGGTGAATTAACATTTTATTATTTGTTAAAAGACTGTACTATGGAAAAAAAATATATATAGTTTCTAAAAATTATGAAACATATTCATAAAATTGCCAATTAAAGAATTCTGGTATGACAGTTACAAAGTCCCTTTTGCCATGTAGCGTAGCATATTCACAGGTTCTACGGACTCAGATATGGATATCTTGGAGGATCCATTTTGCCTACTCTTTTGAAAGTTTCCCTAATTCTAGTTTATACTGGACTTCACCCATGTTTTTTTTCTAGTGTTTACATGGTTTAGATTTAAATCCTTTATCTTTCTTGAATTTATTATGGTGTGAGGAGTAAATCCAGTTTTAATAAATCCAGTATAATCATTCCACTTATTAGATTCCACTTACTAAAAAGTTGAAGTTTATCTTTACCTCAGTGATTTGCATGGCTTTTACCATATACTAAATTTCATAGGAATTGTCTACTCTCTTCCATTGGGATACCAATATAATACTTTTAATTATATAGTCTTTATGGTATGCTTAATTGTCTGTAGGATCATTCCTTCTCATTCTTCTTTTGCAGGACCTTCCTGGCTTTTCTTGCTTACTCATCTTTCCAGACAATTTTGTAAGTAGCTTGTTCATATTGGGGGGAAAAAGTATGATGGTATTTTTATAAGCATAGTATTAAATTTATAAGTTAACAGGGGAGAGCTGATTGTGTCAAAGGTCCTTTCTGTATCTGTGGAAGTGATCATAAGGTTTTAGTTCTTCATTCTATGAATATAATGAATTAATGGGTTTCCTAACATAAAATCATTCTTACAAATAGGAATAAACCCCACTAGGTCATGATTTTTTAAAGGCGCTATTAGATCCATTTGCTAATGTTTCATTTAAGAGTTGTTATAATGATGTTCATCAGTGAGAATAGTCTGAAGTAATGCTTTTGATAGGTACAAAATCATTGGTTTACTTTACTCATATAATAGGAACTTGGAAATTTGCCTCCTTTTTAATGGCCTGGGAAAGTTTAACAGCCATTAATATACTCTGATTTTTACATATTTGGTAGAATTTTCCTACTGGGGTGAGCTATTTTATTTTAGTGTGGGGTGAGAGCATTTTAGTTCTTCTATTTTCTTATATGGTAACTTGTCATTTAAGACTTAATGCTAGTTTGGTAAATTATAGTTGTCTTAAAAATTATCCATTCCAGTGAAGTCTTCAAATTTATTCAGAGTTCTGTAAAATAATCTCTTATGATACTTTAAATTTCTTCTGTTTTGATCATCATTCCCCATATCATATCTAATTCTTTGTATTTTTGTGTCCTTCCTTTTCCCTTTGAAAAGGGGTAGCTAGCGATTTGTCTATATTGATGATTTTTTTCAAATGAGCAAATTTTGGATTTATTCTGCTTTTCTGTTTTCTAGCGTCAATTTCTTGAAATCAAATGCTAGAAACTCTAGCATTAATTTTTGCTTTGTCTTTTTTTTGGAGGGGTATAAGTTTTATTTCTTAGCTTTTAAGTTCTGTATGAGTCTTTGAATTTCACTTTTCATACAATACTTAAATACTATAAATTTTCCTGTGATAAGATTTTGATATATTATATATCATTATTTTTATTCTGAAGAAATTCTGCAATTTAACTTGACCTAAGAATATGCAATACTGTTTTCAAATTTCCAGGTAACAGGACTTTTTAATTTCTTTTTTTTAAATATATAATCTTTACACCCAGTGTGAGGCTTGAACTCACAATCCCCAGATCAAGACTTGCATGCTCTACTGATCATGCCAGCCATGCACCCCAACAGGCCTTTTAATTTTTACTTTATTATCCATTTCTCATTTTATTCTTGCAGGTCATGGTACACTTTCCGATTTTATTTCTCTTTCCTCAGATTAACAGGCTTATTGCAATTTCCCTTGTATGTAGCCTAAGATAGGGCTGAATGCTTCCATGAGCATTTACCAAAAGGTTACACTCCATTATCAGAGTTAGGAGTTTATTATAGATCTAAAAGATCTAACTCACAGATTATGTTGTTGGTGTCTTTTACATCCTCTCTAATTTTTTGTCCACTTGATCTTTCTTAAATTGAAAGTGTATTCGCCTTGGATTTCTTGTAATTTCTACTTAATGATGGTTGTTGTCATGTTGCTTGGAATTTTCAGTACTAGCACATCTTTGTTATGATTTGCATTTTTAGTATTATGAAGTGTCCTTGTTTCTCTTTTTGGTTTGAATTCTACCTTATGAGTTACCAAAGTATACCTCCCATTTGTTTTAATTTGCATTTGTCCAAATCACTTTTATCCTTTATTTTTAATCTTTCTGATTCAATATCTCCTTTTCCTTTTCCCTGCATCTCTTTACTTTTCCCTCCCTGAGAAAGTGTGGGTATCCATCTTGCATGCAGCATAGTACTGGATTTTGCTTTGTTAGCTAATCTGAACTTTGTCTTTTTATAAATGAGTTTAATTAATTTGCATTTATTGATATGATCTTTATGTTTGGCTTCAAACGTGTCATGTTTCATTATAACAAGGATTATGTTATCTGGTTTATTTAATGTGTCTATAAACTGTTAGTGCTTGGAAGGCTTGTTTTTACTCTTAGCAGTACATTTGTATGTATACGTTTATATAATATCTTTGACACCTACCTTTTTTTAGGGGAGCACTCTCTGTTGGTTCTCTAGTGTGACCAATACTGGAACTAGCTCCAAGCCCATTTTACTTTTTACCTTTCTTCTCTAATGTCAGGTTTGAAGTAATCTCTTACTTCCAGCCAGTATCTATAAGGCAGTAATTTTTTGATAGTTGTACTGTTATGTCATCCCTTATAACCATTAGTTTTTATTTGTGGTAAAAAATATGTAACTTAATATTTACCATCTCAGCAATTTTTAAGCATACAGTTCAGCAGTGTTAAGTGTATTCACAGTGTTTTGCAATAGAGCTCTAGAAACTTGTCGCCTAGTAAAGCAGAAACTATACCCATTAAGCAACACTCCCCGCCCCCATTCAGCAATCACCTTTCTACTTGGACTATTTGCAATACTTTATGTGAGCAGAATCATAAAGGATTTGTCCTTTGGTGACTAGTTATTCATCATTTAGCTTTTTATTTTTTTAATTGTATTTATTTATTTTACAGAAAGACAGCGAGAGAGGGAACACAAGCAGGGGGAATGGGAGAGGAAGAAGCAGGCTCCCCGCTGATCAGGAAGCCTGATGTGGGGCTTAATCTCAGGACGCTGGGATCATGACCCAAGCTGAAGGCAGACATGTAATGACGAGCCACCCAAGTGCCCCAAAAGCTTTTTAAAAAAATTTTAAGTTTTTTATTTTAATTTCAGTATAGTTAATATATAGTTTTTATTAGTTTCAGGGGTACAATATAGGGATTCAACTATTCTGTACATTACTCAGAACTTATCAGGATAAGTGTGCTCTTTAATCCCTATCACCTATATCACCCATCCTTCCATCCTCCTCCCCTCTGGTAACCATCAATTTGCTCTCTATAGTTAAGAGTTTATCTCTTGGTTTGTCTCTTGTTTTTCCTTTGTTCATGTGCTCTGTTTCTTAACTTCAATATGAGTGAAATCATATGGTATGTCTTTCTCTGACTTCACTTAGTATTAAACACTTTAGCTCCAGTCATGTTGTTGCAAACAGCAAGATTTCATTTTTTTAAAAATCAGAGTTGACACATATTACATTAGCTTCAGGTATACAAAATATTGATTTGGCAGGTCTGTATGTTGTGCTATGCTTATCGCAAGTGTAGCTACTATATGTCACCATATAACACTATTACAATACTACTGATTACAGTCCATATGTTATACCTTTCATGCCCAAGACTTTTATTCATTCCATAACTGAAAGCCTATATCTCCCATTCCTCTTCTTCTCATTCCTTCACTCCCCCCTCCTCTGGCAACCATTGGTTTGTTATTTGTATTTATGGGTCTGTTTCTCCTTTTGGTTTGTTTGTTCATTTGTTTGGTTTTTTAGATTCCACATAAACATGAAGTCATACCATATATGTGTCTTTCTCTGACTTATTTCACTTAACATAATACCTTCTAAGTTCAACCATGTTGTTGCAAATGGCACGATTTCATTTTTTATGGGTGAATAATACTCCACTGTGTGTACGTGTTTGTGTATATACACATCACATTTTTTAAATCCATTGATCCATCAATGGACACAGGTTTCTTGGTGATGTGAATGATGCTGCAGTGAACACGGAAGTGCAGATATCTCTTGAAGATCTTGATTTCACTTCCTTTGGATTTATACCTAGAAGTGGATTGCTGGATCTTATGGTAGTTCTATTTTTAATTTTCTGGACAACCTTCATAGTGTTTTCTTTTCTTTTCTTTTCTTTTTTAAAGATTTTATTTATTTGACAGAGAGACACAGCGAGAGAGGGAACACAAGCAGGGGGAGTGAGAGAGGGAGAAGCAGGCTTCCCGCTGAGCAGGGAGCCCGATGTGGAACTTGATCCTGGGTCTCCGGGATCATGACCTGAGCTGAAGGCAGTCGCTTAACCAACTGAGCCACCCAGGCGCCCTTCATAGTGTTTTCTATACTGGTTGCACCAGTGTACATTTTAACAGTGCACGAGGTTTTCCTTTTCTTCACATCCTCACCAACACTTGTTTTTTGTTGTCTTTTTGGTAATAGTCACTCTAACAGGTGTAAGGTGATGTCTCACTGTAATTTTGATTTGCATTGCCCTGATGATTAGTGATGTTGAGCACCTTATTAGAGATTTCCTCCCCATTTTTAATTGGATTGTTTACGTTTTTTTGCTATTAAGTTTTATGAATTCTTTATATATTTTAGATATTAACCCCTTATCCAATAAAAGATTTGCAAATATTTCCCCCAATCTGTAAGTTGTCCTTTTTATTTTGTTGATAGTATCCTTCAGTTATTTTTTTTATTTTTCAAGTGTTTTCTCCTTTAAATTTTCTACTTATTTTAAGGCATTGTGTTTAGCTAGTTTTGTGATATTTCTAAGCTCCACTTCCGAAATGATTTTTTCTTTTTTATTTCTAGTTATTTTCTTAGTTTGTTTTTTTTTTTTTAAAGATTTTATTTATTTGTTTGACAGAGAGAAACACAGCCAGAGAGGGACCACACGCAGGGGGAGTGAGAGAGGGAGAAGCAGGCTTCCCGCCGAGCACGGAGCCCGATGCAGGGCTCGATCCCGGGTCTCCGGGATCATGACCTGAGCCGAAGGCAGTAGCTCAACCAACTGAGCCACCCAGGTGCCCTTAGTTTTTTTAATCTCTAAGAAATCTTACCTCTTTAGTCACTTCTTATGAATTTCTCCAGTACTGATATATGTTGTTCTTTCATAACTTCTATCATGATGTGTATTAATTTATTTAAGCTTATTTTAGAATGTTAGGATTAATTTTCATGAACTTGTGGGCATGTTTTTCTAGAGTGCTTTCATTCTAGGGGAATTATCTTGCTCTTTTGTTTTTTATAAGTAACTTTGTATGAGATTTGATGGTAACTTTTACTGTTACTTGTTTTGTTGTTGTTGTTGTTTTTATTGTTACTTAAATTTTTTTTCCCAGTGTTCCAAGATTCATTCCCCATTCCCCACACCCAGTGCTCCACGCATTAGGTGCCCCCAGTACCCACCACCAGGCTCTCCCATCCCTCCACCCCCCTTCCTCCAAGTCCCTCAGTTTGTTTCTGTTTGCTGTTACTCGTTTTTATGAGAGATTGGTTTTTCTACTTTTAAGAGGGCAGGAAGGGCCAAAATAACTTTTTAAAATCTTTATAAATTTGGATTATTTGGGTGTGTTATGTTCAGCAAGCAGTGAAAAATACAGTTTCCTGTTACTGTCTTACTTTGTTTAGGCTGCTGTACCAGAATACCACTAACTTGGGTAACCTTACAAACAACAGGAACTTATTTATTTTTATTTAAGTTCAGTTAGTCAACATATGATACATCATTAGTTTCAGAGGTAGTATTCAGTAATTTATCAGTTGTGTAGAACACCCACGTTACATACCGTACTTGGAACTTATTTAATATATTTTTTCATGTTTGCACAATGCATAACTTATTTAATTGAAGATGAAGATGCTAACATTTACTTTAAACAAGATTTTTAAAAAATCCCAGTGACGTGTTTTCCCTTTGAAGCACCAAAGTCAATCCATAAAACAAGAATCAAAGTACCTATTAAAACAAAAGTTGCTAAACATGACAAGGCTAAATCCAGCCTGATGCCTGTTTTCTGCTATCTCTGAGCTAGGAATGATTTTTACATTTTTAATGATTGGAAAAAAAATAAAAAGAAAAATAATGTTTTGTGATAAGTGAAGTTTACATGAAATTTATATTTCAGTGTCCACAAGTGAAGTTATATTGAAACTCAGCCTTCGTCCTTCATTTACATATTATCTATGTCTACTTTTGCCCAGTGGCAGAGTTGAGTAGTTGTGACACAAACTACAGCCCACAGTCTAAAATATTTATCATATAGCCCTTTATAGAACAAAACAAGGTAGAATATCTCATTAACATGGAAGAGGTGGGTCCATTAGAATTTAGGGTTTAGATCTTCTCTTCAAATTTATTTTGGTTCTGTCAGAGTGATCAATAAAACAATTGGTTTTATCCTCAGAATTTTTCATTTTCATTCATGACTTTGGTAGGACAAAGTATCTGAAATAGTTTTCTTTCTGCCTAACTAAAATCTTACCTCACAGCTGTCATTCTGGAGTAAAAGGGAAGACTAACATATCATTTTGTGCTGGGCCACATAATTAATGGACCAGTGCACACATTGATGGGTTGAGATGA
Source organism: Spilogale gracilis (assembly GCA_004023965.1). Taxonomy (NCBI): domain Eukaryota; kingdom Metazoa; phylum Chordata; class Mammalia; order Carnivora; family Mephitidae; genus Spilogale; species Spilogale gracilis. The sequence goes on along the minus strand of PITA01004630.1, from coordinate 97,910 downwards.
AAAGTGACTGAAATTTGAACTGTTAGCTTTCCCTTCCTTGTTACTTCAAAACTAGTTTGGGCTTTAAACATCAACTTACAGGTGTTTATCTTTTCTTACTTGTCAGATAAATAGGCTTCCTAAGGCATAGTTGTGTGGTTTGGTCCACCTCAAAAAGAAAAGCCCAGTAATCCTACAGTGGAATCCACAGACAAAGACTAAACTACCTAATACCCCTTAAGGTTGCCTCCACCCACTGACATATCCTTCATATCCATTCAGATATGAAAAATTAGAAGTGTCACTATTGACTATTAAATTACTTGGCAATCACACTGAAAAATCTTTACCTCATAGTTTAAGCATTGACCAGAATTCAATTTGGTAATTTATGGTAAAGGATGAAAATCTTAATACTTACCTAAAAGCTAGACATTTGAATTATTACATTATTGAAATTTAGACCACAAAAGTTATTTTGTTGCAAGTAAGGTTTTTGGTCAGGAAAGGAGGGGATTATTTTCATGGACTCTACTGTACTCTGTACAATTTGAATTTGATTTTCAGTAGTTCATATTTTATTAAGATTAGTTAAGATTAAATTATCTAACATTCAGCAGTAAGTATTTAGAATATTATTAGTAAGAAGCCAATAAACTGTAATACTGGTTTTTAACCCTTCAGCTCAAAATTACACAGTTAGGAAAGTATAATATCATTGTATATTTTTACTGCATCTACTTTAATCTTTTAATGTAAAGTTAGGCATTTCTAATAAAATACAGTATGCCTTAAAACAGACTTTTTCATCCAGTGAAGCTTTTGGTATTGACAGCAATTTCAATTCAGTATATATTAATAGTGTTTTAAAATACTGGTTCAAAACCTGCCAACAGTTAATAAAATTATTTTCTTTGTCCTCAATCTGAAATAGCTGAACTATAATGAAGGGTAAATTAGCTAATTGTAATGCTTATTTTATATATATGTATATATATGTATGTATATGCATGCATTTATATATATATGTATATGCATGCATAGTATGATAAATCATCTTTGCATTGCTCTTTGCTATTTGGATTTATTATTTCATTTTTTTCCAGATGGATGCTTTTATGAGCCAAAACATAGGAGCAGTTTCTGAATTTACCTTTAGGCATTAAGACAAAAGAAGTAGGGGTATTATAACCCAACTTGTTTAAAACATCACTATGCTACTTTGACAGTTTACAATTTACAAGTAGGGTGTGGCTAATAAAGTCACTGAAGCAGACATAAGCATAGGTTTCTTTTATACACACTCCTGGCCTGTCAGTTACATTTCCCAAATGCTTTGTTGCACAGGCATGCCAATAACTAAAACCACATTTTATCATTCTTGTACCCAAAGGCTTTTAAAAGGCCATACAACCATATTAGTGTTTGAAAATTCCAGATTAAAGTTGAAGTCCTCAAGAAGAGACTTCTTTTCCATCTAAAAGAATAAAGTATTACAGGAATGATGAAAATTATAATTGAACGAAACTGTTAAAACTTTGGCTTTAAAGTACTTGTTCTGCCTTGTTTCCAACTTTTTAATATATTAACTTTTACACATTTAGAAAATGTTAATACAAATGACTTAAATATGTATGTATGTTATCTTTGGTGGTTTAATGCATATTTTATGCAAATTAAGGTACAGTAAAAACAAACAGCAAACAAAAAAACCCTCATGGCTGCCTTGAACATGGAATCCTCAGCAATTTTTCTTATTTACTTATTTATTACCTGTATGTATTTTATCTTTTGTGTGATAATCTTGTACATAAATTTAACTCTAAGGTATAATAGATTTGGGTGGTAGAAGCAGAGTTTAAGTCATATAAAAGTTTTAGTACTTCCTAGTTTTAGAAAATTGGTTCCCATGATAGCAGATTTCAACGCTGGATATGAGGTTGTTAGGAGTTTGTTACTTCTTGTATCCCCTCTGTGGTGGGAGCATGGTCATTGATAAAGTAACTTGAGAGAGGCAGGGAACAGCAGAAGAGTAGGTGAATGTGACTGAAGATGTACAACCCTAAGCTGAATATGAGCTGGTTGGTTACAACTATGACTGTGAAAGGCTCGAGGAAACTTTTAGCTAAAGTGGATAGTATGGATGTGTTCTGGAGTAAAATGGTGTTTCCAGCTTTGATTATGTCTCCTGATAACTGTTGTCTATTGCTTGCTACATAAGATTTTCTCAGAGTCTTTTTAGGTTTCTTAGTGTGAAGTCCTTTCTAAACGTGTGATTTGCGAGACTTTGTGAAATTATCCAGGGGTGCAGATAAAAACCCCACAAAACAGGCTAGTATCTTTCTGAATTAGTATTCCTGTTTTCTTTGGGTAATTCCAGTAGTGGAGTTATTGGATCATATGGTAGTTCTGCTTTTAAGTTTTTGAGGAAACACCATACTGTTTTCCACAGTGGCTGCACCAAGTTACATTTTTACCAACAGCACCTGAGGATTCCTTTTTCCCCACATCCTCACCAACACTTGTTGTTTCTTGTCTTTTTATTTTAGCCATTCTGACAGGTGTCAGGTGATACATCTCATTGTGGTTTTGAATTGCATGTCCTTGATGATGTGATGTTGAGTATCCATGTGTCTGTTGGCTCCATGTTTTTTGGGAAAATGTCCATTTTTAAAATCAGATTGTGGGGTGGTTTTTTTGGTGTTGTATAACTTCTCTATATTTTATATATTCACCTCTTTTCATATATATAATTTGCAGATATTCTCTACTTAGTAGGTTGCCTTGTTGTTTTCTTGATGGTTTTCTTCACTGTGCAAAAGTTTAATTTGATGTACCATTATCTTCCATAGCCAAGATATGGAATCAGTCTAAGTGTCCATCAATAAGCAAATGGATAAGAAAGATGTGATGTACACACACACACACACACACACACAATTACACAGCCATCAAAAGGTTGAGATTATTGCACTTGTGATAACATTGATAGACCTAAAAGGTGTTATGCTAAGTGAAAAAAGTCAGCGAAAGACCTATACTATATGATATAACTCAGATGTTGAATCTAAAAAAAAAAATGAATAAACAAAAAGCAGAACCAGACCTATAAATACAGAGAACAAACTGATGGTTGCCAGAGAGGAGAGGGTGGCAGAATAAGCAAAAGGAGTGAAAAGGAGTGGCAGATACAGGCTTCCAGTTACGGAATGAGTAAGTGACAGGAATAAAAGGAACAGTATAAGAAATATAGTCAGTGGTGTGATAATAGCTTTGTATAGTGACAGATGGTGGCTACACTTGTGGTGTACATACCACAATGTATAAACTTGTGGAATCACTATAATGTATACTTGAATTGAATGTAGCATTGTATGTCAGTGTTCACTTAAAAAATTTTTTAAAAACGTGAAAAAACCAGGCATGAAAATCAGAATTACTATGCAGTAACATTCTGTAAATGAATGCAATAAGTTATTATTTACAGGCATAGTAACTCAGGTGCACACATATGATTATTCCTAGTATAAAAGATCAAAATTTGAACTTTAGTATCTGGCTGAAGCATCACAGACAGCTTAAGGACATCACAAATTACTTTTAGCTTAAGAGTTTCTGAAAGGCTTTCCTACTTACACTTCTCCCCTATAAGTACAACTTCTTTAAGACACAGACCCTCACACTGAGGAGTGCTGGCACAATAGAAGTTCCTTCATGCCCTATCCCTTTCCTTTTTTCAACAAGACACTGGAAAAAAACTGAAGATCCCATGTCTCAGAGCCATTGATAGGAATGTAGGAGCAGAAGCATCTGGCTTGGATAATAACCACATTGTTTGCCATGCTAAGCACTGAGTCCTTCACTTACGGTTCTAGTGACAGGGTAAGTCCTTTTGTTTCTTGGTTTGTTGACTCTGTTTAAGGCTCTGCCTAGAGGTGAAGCTTGCAGTAGTTGAGTAAACAGTACAATACAGTCTGCATTTGTAGCTGTTAAATTTATAGTGATTCTAAGCACAGAGATAAGTAATTTAATATTTCATTATTATGCCCTTTTAGTCTACGAGATATTTTTAAAGTTGTAAATGCATTGTTTTATTAAAATTATGTGTGTTATATATACACATTTATCACCTATGAGTTTGATTTTGGCAGTTAATTTTTAATATTTTTTGAAGGATTTTTTTTTTAAAGATTTTATTTATTTATTTGACTGAGAGAAACAGCGAGAGAGGGAACACAAGCAAGGGGAGTGAGAGAAGGAGAAGCAAGCTTTCCGCCGAGCAGGCAGCCCGATGCGGGGCTTGTTCCCGGATCTCTGGGATTATGACCTGAGCCGAAGGCAGTTGCTTAACCAACTGAGCCACCCAGGTGCCCCTGAAAGATTTTTTTGACAGAGAGCACAAGCAGGGGGAGGGGAAGTGGGAAGAGGGAGAAGCAGACTCCTCACTGAGCAGGGAGCCCAGTGCGGGCTCAATCCAAAGACTACAGGGCCGTAATCCGAGCTGACTGAGCCATCTAGGCACCCCTCAACAGTTTGTTTTAAAAAGCGGAACAAGTTGGAGCACCTGGGTGGCTCAGGTCATGATCCCAGAGTCCTGGCATCGAGCCCCACGTTGGGCTCCCTGCCCAACAGGAAGCCTGCTTTTCCTTCTCTCACTCCTTCTGCTTGGGGTCCCTCTCTAGCTCTGTTCCTGTCTGTCAAATAAATAAATAAAATCTTAAAAGAAATAAAAAGAAGAAAAAGTCTATTAAGAACAACTGATCTAATTTATACAGCCTAAGAAAAAATGGGAAGTGACCCCATCAAGGCAGTTTTCTATACAGACAATATAAAATGGATATATTCTTTAATTACTTTAGTGTCTCATTAAAGAAAAACAAAAAATGACTACCAGTTTTTTTTGTTTTTTTGTTTGTTTGTTCGTTTTTTAAAGATTTTATTTATTTGACAGAGAGAAACACAGCCAGAGAGGGAAAAGCAGGCCTCCCGCCCAGCAGGGAGCCCGATGTGGGACTCGATCCCGGGTCCCCGGGATCATGACCTGAGCCGAAGGCAGTCACTCAACCAACTGAACCACCCAGGTGCCCAAAAATGACTACCAGTTTTAAATAAATATTAGTAAGTCTAAATGTAGGAAACCTCAAGTCTTTGAACTAGGAATTCCTACTTAAGGGAAACAACCCATCTTCCATTGATAGTGCTCATGAATTCTGTTTATACCTGAATGTTGGGGTCATTTTGACTAAATTGTGCAATGCATTTGTGACTGGTCAGATAATTTCTATGAGAAAAATGATAATCACCAAAGACTCAGATTCTCCAGTAACACAGTGATATTATCCGAGAACATTTTACTACCTATGTGAGTATCACTAGACTGCAGATGTCTAATTCTGAAAATCTAGATAGCACTGACAAACTTGTTTATGTAAAGAAAAGATAGTATTGCCACAGTTATATGAAGGCTCCTTAGAAGAGAGAAGCTGAATAATAATAGTATATTTTCTACTTTGCTATAGCATTTATAAGAGCCTCATTCTAGGGAAGTCACTGGGCAAGGTTTAAGTGAATTGTGCAACAGCTTCACATAGGGTAATTTGTTTTTTGATTTTCAAATTTTTATTTAAATTCTAGTTAGTTAACATATAGTGTAATACTGTTTTCAGGAGTAGAATTTATTGATTCATCATATATATTACACCCAGTGCTCAACATGACAAGTGCCCTCCTTGACACCCATCACCCATGTAGCCCATCCCCCACCCTTCTCCCTCCATCAACCCTCAGTTTGTTCTCTATTGTTAAGAGTCCTTTATGGTTTGTCCCCCCCCCCCATTTTCCCCCCTTCCCATATGTTCATCTGTTTTGTTTCTTAAATTCCACATATGAATGAGATCATATGGCATTTGTCTTTCTCTGACTTATTTTGCTTAGCATAATACACACCAAATCTTTATTGATTCATCATGGATGGACATTTGGGCTTTTTCCATAGTTTAACTACTGTTGATAATGCTGCTATAAACATCAGGGTACATGTATTCCTTTGAATCTGTATTTTCATATCCTTTGGGTAAATACCTACTACTGTAGTTGTTCAATTGTGGCCTAGTTCTATTTTTAACTTTTTGAGGAACCTCCATACAATTTTCCAGAGTGGCTTCGCCAGTTTGCATTCCTAGCAACAGCGCAAGAAGGTTCACCTCTCTCTGAATCCTTGCCAGCACTTGTTCTTTCATGAGTTGTTAATTTTAGCTAGGTTTGTCATTGAGGTAGTATCTCGTTGCGGTTTTGGTTTGTATTTTCCCTGATAATGAGTGATGTTGAGCATCTTTTCATCCTCTGCTAGCCAACTATATGTCTTTTTTAGAAAAAAGTCTATTAAAGTCTTCTGCCCATTTCTTTTCTTGTTTTTTTTTTTTTTTTTTAAAGATTTTATTTATTTGACAGAGAGAAACATAGCTAGAGAGGAAACACAAGCAGGGGGAGTGAGAGAGGGAGAAGCAGGCTTCCTGCTGAGCGGGGAGCCCGATGTGGGACTCGATCCGGGGTCTCTAGGATCATGACCTGAGCCGAAGGCAGTCGCTTAACCAATTGAGCCACCCAGGCGCCCCTTCTGCCCATTTCTTAACTGGATTATTTATTTTTTGGGTGTTGAGTTTTGTAAGTTCTTTATAGATTTTGGATACTAACCCTTTATCCAATATGTCATTTGCAAATATCTTCTCTCATTCTGTTGGTTGCCTTTAGTTTTGCCTTTGCTGTGCAGCAGCTTTTTATCTTGATGAAGTCCCAGTTGTTCATTTTTGCTTTTTTTCTTATGCCTTCGGAGACATGTCTAGTAAAAAGTTGGTATAGCCAAGGCCACCCGTATTCTCCTCTAAGATTTTGATGGTTTGCTGCCTTACATTTAGCGCTTTCATCCATTTTGAGTTTATTTTTGTGTATGTTGTAAGAAAGTGGTCCTCATTCTTTTGCATGTTGTCCAGCTTTCCCAACAGAGTTTGTTGAAGAGACTGTCTTTTTACCTTTGCATAGTCTTTCCTGCGCTGTCAAAGATTAGTTGACCATGTAGTTATGGGTCCATTTCTGGGTATTCTATATTCTGTTACATTGATCTATGTGTTTTTGTGCCAGTACCATACTGTCTTGATGATTAAAGCTTTATAATATACCTTGAAGTCTGGAATCGTGATGCCTCCAGCTTTGCTTTTCTTTTTACAGATTCTTTGGCTATTAGGAGTCTTTTGTGGTTCTGTACAAATTTTAGGATTCGTTCCAGCTCTGTGAAAAATGCTGGTGGTATTTTTATAGGGACTGTATTAAATGTGTAGATTACTTTGGATAGTATAGACATTTTAACAATATTCTTCCAATCCATGAGCATGGAATGTTTTTCCATTTCTTTGTGTCCTCTCTAATTTTTCATTGGTGTTCTATAGTTTTCAGAGTACAGATCTTTTACCTCTTTGGTTAGGTTTATTCTTAGATAGCTTATGGTTTCGGTGTAATTCTAAGTGGGATTGATTCCTTTAATTCTCTTTGTTCTGCTTCATTACTGGTGAGTAGAAATGCAACATATTTCTGTACATTGATTTTATATTTTGTATCTTTGCTGAATTCATGTAATCTAGCAATTTTTTGGTGGAATCTTTCGGGTTTTTCACATAGAGTATCATGTCATCTGTGAAGAGTGAAAATTTGACTTCCTTGCCAATTTGGATCCCTTTCATTTCTTTTTGTTGTCTGATTGCCGAGGCTAAGACTTCTAGTACTACATTAAATAATAATGGTGAGGGATGCCTGGATGACTCAGTCAGCTAAGCATCTGCCTTTGGCTCAGGTTATGATAGGATCCTGGGACCTAATCCTGTATCGGGCTTCTTATTCAGTGGGAAGCCTGCAGCTCCTCCTGCTTCTGCTATCTCTTCTTTCTTTCTCTCTTTGACAAATAAACAAATAAATAAAATCTTTAAAAAATAATAATAATGGTGAGAGTGGACATCCCTATCTTGTTCTTGATCATAGCAGAAAACCTCAGTTTTTTTTGCCATTGAAGATGCTATTAGCCGTGGGTCTTTCATATATGACCTTTATGATGTTGAGGTCTGTTTTATCTGTACATACTTTGTTGAGAGTTTTTATCATAACATACGGTTATTTGGGCAGTGGGGAGCATGGGTAGTGGGAGCCCAGGATATTAGTACCTTTGTAGATGTTACAGGTCTTTACTACTTTGAAATCTCTTGTCTGGAAATTATGTACTGATTGACAGTGTTTCTGGAGCCAAGTAAGAAAAGACCATCAGGGATCTTAGCATTTCTTAGTTGCGTACCATAACTTAATCCCCGTTTGTAGCATGGTATTCACCCTGGGGTCTCATTCTCTTTTACACTCTCTAGAGAAACTCCTAGAAAATAAACTTCTACTTTTCTGCCTGGGTGGAGAAGGTCAGTCATCTTGTGGAATGGGGATCACACTATTTTTTAAGGAACTTTCCCCTGTTTGCCCTTTTTATCCCCTTTCTACCCTGGCATCATAGTTACCTGTTACTGCCATTTCTTTTAGCATTTTGAGGAATCTCTCTTATGATCTGAGAGTTTTAGTGAGTAAAATAGTTTATCTTGTGAAGTTTGAAGGTATTGATCCACTGTTGTCTTGCTTCCAGTGTGCTGTTGAAAAATTCAAAGTAGGTCCTAACCTTTGGATTTGTATAATTTGGCCTGGTTCTCAGCCTTTTTCAGGTTCTTTCAGCAGTTTGTCAGTTATCTACCCTTTACTTCTCTTCCTCCTCATTGTACTTTTGGGAGACAGCAAAATGAGTTGAGGATAGCCTGCCATTTCTAGGAGCGTGAAAAAAATTCTTAAGTGAGTTCACTCAAAGTGGGCTCACTTGCCTTCTCACCAAAGTAAGGACTTTCAGAATTTCAGAAAAAACACTATTTTTAAGTGTGAAAAGTCTAAAACTAGATGATAAAAAATGTTTAACGATGCCACAACTCAGAACATGCTTACATCCTCCCAAATAATTCAGTTTTTGAGTATCTTTATATTTCTTCTATAACATTTTGTGTTGTTTAGTAATTTAAAATTTTCTCCTTTGTTTCAAAATGCCATATAAATAGTCAAAGGAACAGATAGTGGCGATTCCTTTATTCTACCTTCTAGACTTTTATTCGTAGCCAAATCTGAATTTCATGTACTTGCCCAGAGAGCTATACTATGGGGGCCTGTCAGATAAAGACTAGAATTCTACCACAATCTACAAGTAAGAAACATGTTTAGTGGATATATGATATGCTTTGACAGCAGTAAGTTATAAGTTTTAAAAATAAAATTTTCCTTGAGAAGTTAAGCTGATTTTTTTTTGTAAATTAAAAAAAATTCCTGCTCTTAAGATATTTTTGCTGTGATTGCTTTCTGATTATTTCTAATATTATCTTGAAGGGTACCAATACCACCTTGCTCTCCCAATTTGGCAGACAGAAAAACTAAGGCATACAATATTGATTTTTTTTTGTATATATGAATTTTTAGGAGATAATGCTCATGTAATGAAGTTTAATAATACTTAATATATTATTATTGTATTATTAAGAGCAGGGTAGAAAAAAAGAAATCACTCTTTCCTGACCTTTCTCTCACTGCCTCCAAGCAATATCTCTGCCTTAAAACAAAACAAAACAAAACAAAACGTAACATAGGGAATATAGAATGAGAGGTTATTTTTTTTCATATTTCACAGGGAAATAACTAGCTATACTAGTGGAGTGGGTGCTTATATTGTGCCCTTGTGAGCAGCAATGCATGTGGCTGAAACAGATATATCAGTTACAAATTCCCAAGAATACTGTTTTCCTATGCATTGTTACAGTATTTCTTTGGAAGGTTGCCCATGACTCTTCTGGTACATTTTGTGTATTTAGAGGAAAGATAATCATCTGGCCATATTTCATTTTTTTTAAAGATTTTATTTATTTATTTGACAGAGACACAGCAAGAGAGGGAACACAAGCAGGGGGAGTGAGAGAGGGAGAAGGATCATGACCTGAGATGAAGGAAGGCACTTAACGACTGAGCCACCCAGGTGCCCCGACATTTCATTTTTTGTTAATTCCCAAACATGCAAAATTAGTCCCTATCAAAATTTATTTTAATATCAATGATTCAAAAGGACAGTCAAGAGAATAATTAACATGAGAAATCAAATAGCAAAAAGACTAAATTCTAATCCCACTGCCTTTCCCATCTGGTTTGTGCTCTCTCTCTTGCTCATTCTCTAATAAAAATAAAATCTTAAAAAAAAGAATGTTATGTAGATAGATTCATGTAATATGGGACCTTTTGAGATTGGCTTTTTCATTAAACCTAACACCTTTGAGGTCCATCCTAGTTGTTCCATGACTCCTTTTTTGCTTAGTAGGATTTCATGATTTGTATGTACCACAGTTTAATCATTCACATATTAGTTGTTTCCAGTTCTTGGCTACTGCATATAAAATTGCTGTGAGCAATTGTGTGTAGGTTTTGTGTGGGCAGTTGCTAGAGCATTGATAAGTGTATGCTCAGTTTTGTTAGAAACTGTCCAACTATTTTCCAGAAGGGGAATACCATTTTTTACATTCTCATAAACAATATATGAGAGAGATCTAATTTATCTGCATCGTTTTTTATTATATTTTTAATTTTAGTTCTAATGGGTGTTTGATTATATCTCATGATGGTCTTAGTTCACATTTCTAGAATAGCTAGTGATTTTGAATTATCTTTTCATATGTTTATTTGCTGGCCTATATCCTCTTTCTAAAAGCTTTTTAAAAGATTTTATTTATTTATTTTAGAGAGAAAGAGAGAGCAAGGGGAGGAGCAGAGAGAGAGGGACAAGCAGACTCTGTCCTGAGCAGAGTATGGTGCAGGGCTCAATCCCACAATCTTGAGATCCTGACCTGCACCCAAACCAAGAGTCAGATGCTTAACAGACTGAGCCACCCAGGTGCCCCACTATATCCTTGTAAGTGAAATGCCTCTTCATGTGTTTTGCCTAATTTGTAATTGGATTGTTTATTTTTTTACTCTTGAGTTTTGAGGTTTCTTTATATATTCTAGATATGAGCCCTTTGTTTGATAATATGGTTTGCAAATATATTCTTCCCATCTATAGTACATCATACTCTTGAGAGGGCCTTTCATGGAACAAAAGCTTTTAATTTTGATTAAGTCCAATTTCTCAATTTTTTCTTTAGTAGATTATTTTTGGTGTTATATCTAAGAATCTTTTTTAAATTAACATATAATGTATTATTTGTTTCAGGGTATATCTAAGAATCTTTATCAAGCCCTAGGTCTCCAATTTTTCTTCTGTCTTACCTTCTGAAAATTTTGTTGTTTTATATTTTATAATTTGCATATGATCCATTTTTTCTTAATAAGATGTGAGGTTTAGATTGAGGCACTTTTCCCCCCCCTTATGACTATAACCAGTTGTTCAAAAGGTGTCCTTGCTTCAATGAATCGTTTTTGGCACCTTTGTCAAAAGTCATTTGAGCATATTTGTATGGGTCTGTTTCTGGGTCCTCTGTTTGTTTCTTTGATCTGTGTGTCTATCCTTCTATCAATACAACAATCTTGATTACTTGTTAAGTCATCTTGAAAATGGGTATACTACCACTTCCTTCTATATGCTTTTCTTTTTCAAAAGTATTTTCACTCTTCCAGATAAATTTTATAATGATCTTGCCTATATCTACCATTAATCTTCCTGTGATTGTGATATGAACTAGCTTAAACTGGTATATCAATTTGGGGAGAAATGACTTCTTTCCAGTGTTAAGTCTTCCAACTGATGAATACGGTGTGTATCTACATTGATTTAGATATTTGAATTTTTTCATCATTGTGTTGTGCTTTTTAGCAGAGAGTCTTGAAAGTGTTTGTCAGCTGATGTTTTGTTGTTTTGAGCAACTGTATATGGTATTATATTTTTAATTTTCGTGTCTGTCTGTTCACTGCTGTTTATGGAAATACAGCTGAATTTTCAAATTTCATCTCTTAATTCTACAACCTGCTGAGCTCATTTATTAATTCTAGGAGGTTTTTCAAGATTTCTTGAGTTTTCTACATAAACCATCATGTCATTAGCAAACAGAGAGTTTTCAGTTTTCTTTGTTTTCCATCTGTATGCCTTTTATTTCCTTTTCTTACTTTACTGCATGAGCTAGAACTTTAAGTACTTTATTGAGTAACAGTGGTGACAGTAGATACCTGATTCATTCCCAATCCAGGGAGAAAACATTCAGTTTTGATCATTAACTGTAATGCTTAAAATAGGGGTTCTTTTTTTCAAGTTTGAGAAGTCCCTCTCTTCCGATTTTCCTGAGTTTTTATGATGAATGGGTGTTTAATTTGTCAGATGCTTTCTCTGCCTTATTGTGATCATATGAGTCGTCTTTAGTCTCTTCATATAGTGGACTACATTGAGTTTCAAATATCATACCAGTTTTTCATGCCTGGAGTACTCCATTTGACCATGCTGTGTAATTTTTTTTTTTTTTTAACATATTGCTGAGTTTGTTTTGTTGATATTTTGTTAAGGATTTTATTCGTTTACATTCATGACCACTACTGATATGTAGATTTTGTTTTCATTTTGTTTTTGTACTCAGTTTTCCTGACTTTGGTATCAGGGTAATATATTGGCTTCATAAAATGAGTGGGAACATTTTCTCTTCTCCTCTGTTTTCTATAAAAGACTGTATAGAATTGGTGTTAATTTTTCTTTAAAAGTTTGGTAGACTTCAGGATCGCTTGAGTGACTCAGTTAGTTAAGCTTCTGACTCTTGATTTTGGCTCAGGTCATAATCTCAGGGTGGTTAGATGGAGCCCTGTTATTGGACTTCATACTTAGTATGGAGCCTGCTTAAGATTCCATCTCTTCCTCTCTTTCTGCCCCCAGCCCCTCACTTGTACTCTTGCTTGCTCACTCCCTTCCTCCCCACCAAAAAAAGTTTGGTAGACTCCAGTGTATGCCACCTGGGCTTGGAGTTACCAAATTATGAATTTTATTTCTTTAATATTATGAGATTACTTGAATTATCCATTTCATATTGGGTGAGTTTGGGTAGTTTTTACTTTTTGAAGACTTGGCCCATTTTCATCTAAGTTGTACATTTAGTTCTGAAGAGTTCAAATTTAGTTATTTGTAGTATTCCTTTTTTTTTTTTTTTTTGTAGTATTCCTTTATGAGCCATTTCATGTCTGCAGGGTATGTGGCAAAATTTCTTTTTTTCAATGCTGACAGTACCAATGGTGAATCTTTTTGTTTTTATCCAGTCTTGCTAGAAGTTTTTCACTTACTGATTTTTTCAAAGAACCAGCCTTAGTTTCTATTCTGTTTTCTGTTTTCAATTTATTGATTTCTGCTCTTCTTTTTATTATTTATTATTTCTGTCCATCAGCTTACTTTGGGTTTATTTTGCTCCTTTTCCTAGTTTCCTGTGAGAATGTAGATTATTAACTTGAGACTCAATCTTTTTGAATGCAAGTGTTCAATTCTATAAATTTGCCTCTTGACATATTTTTGGCTGTGTCCCACAAATTTCATTGTCATATTTTCATTTTTATTCAGTTCAATGTAAGATTTAATGCCTCCTGAAACTTCCTTTTGTTGAGAAGGGTATTTAGATTACCTGGATTATTTAGAAGGATATTGCTTAGTTTCTAAGTGTTCAGGGGATTTTCCTGTTTTATTTAGATTTTTTTTTAATCATTTACTGACTTCTGTGATTCCACTAAATGCAGAGAACACATTTTCTATGATTTCAATTCTTTTAAATTTACTGAGGTTTTTAGTTCAGGATATGGTCTAGCTTAGTATATATTTTATGAGCAGCTGAGAAGAATATTCTAATGTTGGGTAGTTGGTGATGTTGTTGAGTTCTTCTGTGTCCTTGCTAATTTTCCATCTAATTGTTCTATCAAGTGTTCAGAGAGTCTCTACCAATTGTGGGCTTGTTTAATTATTCCCCCAATTCTGTCATTTTAGCTTCACTTATTTGGCAGTTCTGTTTTATAGTGTATATACTTTTAGGCTTATTAGTATGTCATCTTGGTGGGTTGCTCTTTTAGATTATGTAGTGTCTCTAGTAATTTGCTCTGAAGTCTACTTTATCTGATATTAATAGAGCCACTCTTGATTTCTTTTGATTAATGTTTGGATGATACATCTTTTTCCATTTTTACACTACATGACCTCTATTAGTATTGTTGAAAAAAGAAATGAGTTTCTGGTAAACAGAATACATATAAGGTCTTTATTATTATTTTTTTAACCACTCTACAGATCTGTTTAATTGATACATTTAGACACTGACAATTATTACTATGTTATAGCTTAAGTATGTGATTTTTTATTCTCTCTCCCTTTTCTTAGTGAGACACAATTGACATGTAACATTGTATTAGTTTAGGTATACTACATAATGATTTGATATATATAAATATTGTGAAATGATTACCAAATGAGATTAGTTACCATTGCCATGCATTTTTTTTTCTTATGATGAGAACTGAAAAGATTTAGTCACTCTGTAACTTTCAAATATACAATACAGGATAGGTGATTATAGTCACCATGCTGTATGTTACATCTCCAGGATTTATAATACTCCAGGATTTACAAACTCCAGGAAGTTTGTTCTTTTGACCACCTACACCAATTGGCCCACCTCTTGCCTCTGGTAACCACCAGTCTGTTCTCTGAGAATCTTTTTATTTTTAATTTTTTTAATTTTTTATTTTTTTAAGAGTCCACATATGTGAGATGATGTGGTATTTGTCTTTTACTGACTTATTTCACTTAGATGGACTTGAGGGCATTATGTTATATTGTTGCAAATGGCAAGATTTCCTTTATGTTTATGGATGAATAACATTCCAGTGTACAGGTTTCCACATTCCACATTTTCTTTATCCATTCACTCATTGATACAGAACAACTTAGGTTGTTTCCTTATCTTGGCTACTGTAATGCCGCAGTAAACATGGAGGTGCAGGTGTCTTTTCAAGTAAGTATCTTTGTTTCCTTCAGATAAATACTGATAAGTAGAATTTCTGAATTATACAGTACTATTTTAATTTTTTTTTTCAGGAAATTCCATGCTGTTTTCCTTGGTGATTGCACCAATTCACATTCTCACTAACCATGTACAAGGGTTCCCTTTTCTCTGTTCTCACCAACACTTATTTCTTGTCTTATTGATAATACCCACTCTCACAAGTGTGAGACACTTTATTATAGATACCCATTATAGATATTGCATTGTAGTTTTGATTTGCATTTCCCTGATGATTAAAGACGTTGAGTACCTTTTCACATTCCTGTTGGCGCTCTGTGTCTTCATTGGAAAAAAATCTTCAGATCTGCCTATTTTTAAATCAAGTTACTTGTTTACTGCTATTAAGTTGTATAAGTTCTTTATGTATTTTGGACATTAAATCCTTATCAGATATATTATTTGCAAATTTCTCCCATTCTGTAGGTAGCCTTTTCATTTTGTTGATGGTCTCTTTTTAGTTTGATGCAGTCCTCTGTGTTTATTTTTGCTTTTGTTCCTTTTCCTTTTGATGTCAGATCCAAAGAAATCTTTGCCATCATTGATGTCAGGAAGCTTACCAGCTGTTTTCTTTTAACAGTTTCATGGTTTCAGGTCATTTAGGTTCAAGCCTTAAATCCACTTTAACTTAATTTTTGTGTATGGGGTAAGATGATGGCCCAGTTTTTTTGTTTTGTTTTGTTTTAGACTGATTTGAGAGGGAGTGAGGGAGGTGCAAAAGGAGAGACTGTCAAGCAGACTCCCCACTAAGCATGGAGTCCAATGTGAGGCCCAGTCCCGGGATGCTGAGATCATAACCTGAGCCAAAATCAAGAGTCAGATGCTAAACCAACTGAGCCACCCAGGTGCCCCGAGCTTCATTTTTTTTGCACGTGGCTTTCCAGTTTTCCCAGGACCACTTATTGAAGAGATAATCCTTTTTCCAACAAGTATTCTCAACTTCCTTTTCAAATATTAGTTGATGTATATGCATGCATTTATTTCTAGGCTCTCTGATTCTCTTCCACTGATCTGTGTCTGTTGTAATATCAGTACCATAATGTTTGAAATTACTATAGTTTGGTAATATAGTTTAAAATCAGAAAATGTGATGCTTCCTGCTTTGTACTTTTTTCTTGAGTGCTTTGGCTATTCAGGGGCTTTGGTGGTTCCATACAAATTTTAGGACTATTTGTTCCAGTTCTATGAAAAATGCCATTGGAATTTTGAAAATGATTATGCTGAATCTGTAGTTTGCTTTACGTAGTATGGACATTTTAACAACATTAATTCTTCCAATCCATGAGCATATATTTCCACTTATTTGTGTTACCTTCAGTTTCTTTCATCAGTGTCTTACAGTTTTCAATATATAGGTCTCTGATTTAGTTTATTCCTAAGCATTTTATTCTTTTTGATGTACTTGTAAATGGGATTGCTTTCTTAATTTCTTTCTGATAGTTCAATATTACTACATAGAAGTGCAAGAGATTTTTGTATATAGATTTTGTATTCTGCAACTTTACTGAATTTACTTATTCAGCCAGTTTTTTGGTATGGTCTTTAGGTTTTTCTCTATTTAATCATATGTCATCTGCAAACAGACCATTTGGCTTCTTCCTTTCTGATTTGGATGCCTTTGATTTCTTTTTCTTGTGTAACTCCTTGGGCAAGGACCTCTGATATGTTGAATCAAAGTGGTGAGAGTGGTCATTCTTCATTTTGATCTTAGAGAAAGAGGTTTCATTTTTTCACCATTGAGAAAAAGGTTAGTTGTGGATTTGTCATATATGGCCTTTATTATGTTTAGATATGTTCCTGCTATACTCTGTTGGGAGTTTTATCATAAATGGAAGTCATATTTTGTCATATGCTCTTTCTGCACCTATTCAGATGATATGATTTTTATCTTTCATTTTGTTAATGTGTATCCTGTTGACTGATCTGCAGATATTGAATCATGCTTGAATATAAATGCCACTTGATGAAGGTGTATGATGATCCTTTTAACATATTATTGAATTTAATTTGCAACTATTGTGTTGAGGATTTTTGCATCTATGTTCATCAGAGATACTGACTTTTCATTTTCTTTTTTTCTTTTTTTAAGATTTTATTTATTTGACAGAGAGAAGCACAGCTAGAGAGGGAACACAAGCAGAGGGACTGAGAGAGGGAGAAGCAGGCTTCCCGCCGAGCAGGGAGCCCAATGTGGGACTCGATCCCGTGTCTCCGGGATCATGACCTGAGCTGAAGGCAGTCGCTTAACTAACTGAGCCACCCAGGCGCCCCTCATTTTCTTTTTTTGTAGTGTCCTTGTCTGATTTTGGTATCAGGGTAATTAGCTTTTCTCTCTGAGAAAAATAGAAATCTAGATTAAAATTTTTTAAAAATTATGTTACATGTATTATGTATGTTTATGTGTATGTATACACCTAGACACACATACAGTCATGACAGGGAGAGGTCAGAGGTAGACTAAATTTTACCAAAACTACAAGCAAGTCTCAATTTAGCCCCGTCTATGATTGCATTAAGGTGATCACCCCTTACTTTTTGTTTAGGAGAGGAAAAGGAGAATCCTTTCCAGAGGACTGTAACATTACTAGAGCCTCTATATTTTTTTTTTTTAGGATTTAAGGTATAGAATTTAATAAAACATTACCAGTAAAATCAGGAGATAAGATCATACTACTGAAAAATGAGTTTTGTAAAATGAGTTTCAAAGTGATCCCTGTTATTTTATTTTTTTGGAAGAAATTGAGAAGGATTGGCATTAATTATTTAATAAATGCTAGTAGAATTCACCAGTGAAGCCATTTGGTTCCAGACTTGTGTTTGCTGGAAGGGTTCTGATTATTGACTCTTCTTAACAGCAATAGTCCTGTTCAGATTTTCTATTTCTTCATGATTCTGTCAATCCTTTTCTTCTAGGTTGTCCAATTTGTTGGTGTATTTAAGGTTTTTATTTGGATTATATTTAACTATATATCAATTTGGACAGTAGATGTGTTTGAGTATAATTATGTCTTTGGGGTTTACTATGTCACAATTTGCTGTAATTTTTTTTTAACTCTGGTATAGTTAAAAGTTTTAGATTTCTATTATTTTTATTTTTTTATTTGATAGAGACACAGTGAGAGAGGGAACACAAGCAGGGGGAGTGGGAGAAGGAGAAGCAGGCTTCCTGCTGAGCAGGGAGCCCTATGCGGGGCTCGATCCCATGGCCCTGGGATCATAGCCTGAGTCAAAGGTAGATGCTAAATGACTAAGCCATCCAGGTGTGCCTCATTTCTGTGATTTTAAAAATATTTTTCTGGGGGGCGTCTGCATGGTTCAGAGGGTTAAGTCTCTGCCTTTGGCTCAGGTCATGATCTCAGAGTCCTGGGATCAAGCCCCACATCGGGCTCTCTGCTCAGCAGGGTGCCTGCTTCCCCTCTTTCTCTGCCTGCCTCTCTGCCTATTTGTGATCTCTCTGTCAAATAAATAAAATCTTAAAAAAATTTTTTTTTCTGTTTTTCTCTCTGTTCTCACTTAGGCTTCCACTTGTTACATCTAATAACAGCCATGAGCCTCTTCTGCTATAATTAGAAAAAACGAGCCTGTAAGCTTCTCAATCTTGTAAGATATAAGTTCTGAATAAATAAAGTACATGAGGTCTAGTTTAATGCATGGACTTTATGATCTGTCTTCTATATTTGGAGTTCTTTTCTGCTTTCTATATTTATAACCTCAATAGTTTAAGTGGTCAAGTGAAATGATCATTTGACAATTGCATTACTGCTGTACTTTATGCTCATGTTATTCTTCTAAATTTTTGCCTATTAAAATACAACAGCTCTAGTATTTACAAATCACATACAATGTATCTAATTATACTCTTCCACAAAATATCACTGACCCACATATTAAAAATCAGTGACCTTTACACTTTAGAATAGTTAAAATGGTTAATTTTATGTTTTATCACAAGAAAAGTCACTGACCCTATATTTATTTTAAAAATTATTAGAAAGATAAGAGAATCTGAAGAGAAAAAGTATTTCATAAGTAAATTTTGCTTTCAGGTAGGAAGAAAGAGTGCAGCTTTTCTCTCTGAGAAAAATAGAAATCTAGATTAAAATTTTTTAAAAATTATGTTACATGTATTATGTATGTTTATGTGTATGTATACACCTAGACACACATACAGTCAGAAGAGGGAGAGGTCAGAGGTAGACTAAATTTTACCAAAACTACAAGCAAGTCTCAATTTAGCCCCATCTATCATTGCATTAAGGTGATCACCCCTTACTTTTTGTTTAGGAGAGGAAAAGGAGAATCCTTTCCAGAGGACTATAACATTACTAGAGCCTCTATATTTTTTTTTAGGATTTAAGGTATAGAACTTAATAAAACATTACCAGTAAAATCAGGAGATAAGATCATACTACTGAAAAACAGAGGAGAGACAGACAACAGAAACAGATTCAGAGATGATCTAGGTATGGAGTTTTAGTAGAAAGAACCACTAAGATTTGATTAGTATTTTTTGTCTGTTTCAAGAAACACAGCCTCTTAGGTAACCTCAGGAAATAAAGGGATTATTGTAAGGACTCCTGGAACTTAGATTCATCCTAGTCTTCTAACCTCTTTCTCATGAGCCTTCCTTTATTTCTTATAGTGGTCCCTAGGGTTTATGGATCTGCTTCATCACCACTTTTTTTGTATATAGAAGTAAATTATATGGCGTGATTAAAAGAAAAACAAATCTACACCACAATAAAAAATTACATCCAACAAATTTAGACAACCTAGAAGAAATTCTAAATAAATTCTTAGAAACATAAAATTTTCCAAAACTGAATCAGTAAGAGATAGAATATCTGAACGTATCAGTTACTAGTAACAGACTTGAACTGGTAATCAAAAAATGCCTAACAAACAAAGTCCAGGACCAGGTGGATTCACAGGGAATTCTATGAAATGTCTGAAGAAGAGTTAATGCCTATTCTCCCCAATCTATTCCAAAAAAAGAAAAAAAAATGTGGAAGGAAAACATATTCTATGAAATCATCATTACCTTGATTCCAAAACCATGACACTACAAAAAAACAAAACAACAACAAAGACTACAGGCCAATATCCTTGATGAATATATATGAAAAAATTCTCAAAAAAATATTAGCAAACTCAACAATATATTAAAAGCATCATTTACTATAATCAAGTGGGATCTATTCCAGGGATGCAGGGATGGTTCCATATTCACAAATCAATGTGATACACCACATTAACAAACAGTAAAAATTATATGATCATCTCAATAGATGCAGAAAAAGCACTTGACAATATTCAGCTTCACTCCATGATAAAAAAACAAACAACAAAAACAAAAAAACCTTCAAGAATGTGGGTTTAGGAGCACCTGGGTGGCTCAGTTGGTTGAACGTCTGCCTTTGGCTCAGGTCATGATCCTGGGGTCCTGGGAACGAGCCCCACATCGAGCTCCCTGCTCACTGGGGAGACTGCTCCCTCTCCCTCTGCTTGCCACTCCCTGTGCTTGTGCTCACTCTCTCTCTGTGTCAAATAAATAAGTACTTAAAAAAAAAACAACTCAGTGTGAGTTTAGAGGGAACATAACATAATAAGGGCCATACATGAAAAACTCCAGCTAACCATCCACAATGGTAAAAAACAGAGTTTTTCCTCTCATATCAGAAACTAGAAGGTCTACTCTTGACACTTTTATTCAGCATAGTACTGGAAGTCCTAGCTGCCGCAGTCAGACAAGAAAAAGAAATAAAAGGCATCCAGAATGGTGAGGAAGAAGTGAGACTTTACCTATTTGCATATGACATGATAATAACATACATAGAAAATCTAAAGACTTTACTAAAAATCTATTAGAAATAATAAAGTTGCAGAACATAAAATTAAACAGAAATCAGTGGCATGTACACCCATACATCAATAACAAAACAGAGAAATTAAGAAAATAATCTTATTTATATTTGCACCAAAAACAGTAAAATACCTAGGAATAAACTTAACCAAGAAGGTGAGAGACCTGTACTCTGAAAACCATGAAACACTGATGAAAGATATTCCATGCTTATGGACTAGAAGAACAAATGTTGTTTAAAATGTTTATAATACCAAAAGCAATATAATGATTCAATGCAGTCCATATCAAAATTCCCAATGGCATGGTGTGCAGAACTGGAACAAATAATCCTAACATTTATATAGAACCACAAAAGGTCGTGAATAGCCAAAGCAATGTTGAGAGAGAAGAACAAATCTGGAGGTATCACAATCCCAGATTTCAAGATATACTATAAAGCTGTAGGAATCAGAACCATAGAATACTGGCACAAAAACAAACACATAGCTCCATGAAACAGAATAGAGAACCAAGAAACTCATGCTTACATGGTTAATCTTTAACAAAAGAGGCAAGAATATATAATGGGAAAGAGTCTCTTCAGTAGATTGTGTTGGGAAAACTGGATAACTACATGCAAAAGAATGAAACTTGATCATTTTCTTATACCATATACAAATAAACTTAAAATAGATTAAGAATGTAAATGTGAGACCTGAAACCATAAAACTCCTAGAAGAGAATACAGGCAGTAAATTTCTCTGATATCAGTTATAGCAACATTTTTCTAGCTATGTCTCCTTAGGAAAGGGAAACAAAAACAAAAACTATTGGGACTACACCAAAATGAAAAGCTACTGTACAGCAAAGGAAATTGTCAAAAGAATGAAAAGATAATCTAGTGATTGAGAGAAGACATCTGCAGAGATATATTGAAAAGCAGTTAATATCCAGAATATATAACTTGTACAACTCAACATCAAAAAAAATTTGATTAAAAAATGGACAAAGGATCTTAATAGATGTTTTCCCAAAGAAGACATACATGGCCAGCATACACATGAAAAGCTACTCATCATCAGGGAAATGCAAATCAAAACCAGTGAGGTATCACATTACTCTCATTAGAATGGCTATCAAAAAGACATGAAATAACAAATGTTGGTGAAGATGTGGCGAAAAAGGAACCCTCATGTGCACTGCTGGTGGGAATGTAAATTGGTGCAGCCACTGTGAAAGATAGGATGGAGTGTCCTCAACAAATTAAAAATAGAAATACCATATGATCGAGTAATGCCAGTACTGGGTATTTCCTGGAAATAAAACACTAATTTAAAAAGTTAAATGCACCTCTGTGTTTACTGCAGGATTATTGTCAATAGTCAAAACATGGAAACAACCAAAATACCGATCAACAGATGAATCGATAAAAATGTGGTGTGTGTATATATTTACACAATGGAATGTTAGCCATAGAAAAGAATGAGATCTTGCCTTTTTAAACAACATGGATAGACTTAGAGGGTATTGTACTAAATGAAATAAGACTGAGAAAGACAAATTACATACTATTTCACTCAATAAACAAAAAGCAAAGCAGAAGCAGACCCACAAATACAGAACAATTAGTGGTTGTTTGCCAGAGGGATAGGGATGGGGACCTAGGCAAAATAGGTGAAATGGAGAGGACGATAAATGATTCCAGTTATGGAATGAGGAAGTCATTCATTGTATGGTATTGCAGTCACATTGTAAAATGATAGACGGTAACTACTTTTGTGGTGAGCACAGTAAAATGCATAGACTTTTCAAATGATATGTCAAGCATACTTCAGCAAAATTTTTATAAGTCTATAAGTAAACAAAACTCAAAATATACTATTTATAAGAGCATAAATATTATATTCTAAATACTTAGAAATAAATTTATGGAAAGACATGCAAGTGCACTACGTGGAAAATTATGAAAATTGTATGTCAAATTGAAGACTTACCTAATGGGAGGATGTATTATATGTAGATGGTTGAATGTTCTAAACATACTAGTTTTCTATACTGATTTTTTTTAATTCAATGCAAACACAATTAGAGCCTTAACCATACTTTTTAAATGTAAACTGACGAGTGTAAAATGGAAATGGAAATGCAAGGGACCAACAAATTCAGAAGACTTACATGACTGAAAATCCAAACTTTTTACAAATTCTAGTAATGGGAACAATGACAATGGTGAAGGATAGATATGATGTAGTCACCTGACCTATGATTCAGGTCACACTGCAGTGGAGAAAGGATTATCTTTTAAATAAATGGTGCTGGGTTATTTGGATATCTATGTGGTTAAAACATCAATTTGTAAATCCTGCCCCACAGTGTATATAAAAATCAATTTTAGAACAGATTACAGATCTAAATATGAAAGGTAAAATAAAGATCTTAAAGAAGACATAAGAAATTTCTTCAAAACCTTAGTCTCACTGAAGACTTTCTTAAAACAGGGCACAAAATATAATAAACGTAATGGAAAAAATGGGTACTTTGTAGTACATAAATTGGAGTACATTAAAACTAACAACTTCTGTTCTAAAAAGAATATAAAAAAAGGCAATCCAAGAGTATGACAAAATATCTGTAAGTATATATATCCAATAGTGGATTTGTATCAGAATAAAGAAATCCTGAAAAATTATAAGGATGATAACTCAATAGAACAATGATCAGAAGTCTTGGAAGGTACTTACCAACACATATATCCACATTTCCAATAAACATAATATATGATATTCAACTTTATCAGTAATCAGGGAAAATACAAATTAAATCTACAATCTAATATACCTTCCAGAATGAGTAAAATTGTGGCAGGGGATAACAAGTGTTGAGAAGGATGGGACGACCTGGAATTCTCATGTAATAAAAATGTTAACTGCTTCAGCTACTCTGGAGAAATCTTTGGAGGTATCTACTGAAGTTGAATGTATGTGGAATGAGGTACATTTGCAAATGACATGAAGTATTTGTAAGAAGCCAAAACTGAAAACAACCCAAATATTGTTTCACATTTGATGACAAAATAAGTAAATTGTGGTACACATTTGTAGTATACAGTAGAATAATACATATAAACATATGGATGCAATTCATAAACACTATTAATGAAGTCAGTCAGACCCCAACCATCCCAAGAAAAGACCCCAGTACTCTTCTCTGTACATCACTGCAGTCTATATATTTGTGAGGACACCTATTTCTATAAAAGGATGCAGGATTCCCTTATAAGATCAGGTAAAACTGATTCATAGTATTAGAAGTTAGGGGTGTTTATCCTTTGGAGGTATGAGAAGAGGGGAAAGGAAGCCTTTTGGGGATGCTGATAAAGTTGTTTCATTATCAGGATTATAGTAAGGAATGTGTTCACTGAGTTGAACATTTACAGTATGTATACCCCTCCAGATAATGTTATATTTTAATGTCTACTTCAAAAAGTACACACTCATTTTCCTATGATAGAAACAAAATTCAACCCTTAGAAGCAAATATTATGATCTAACCATATTCTTTGTTAAAACCCCATGCTTTGGGATAGGAGTGCATAATGGCATTGAAATAACTGCAAAGGCTTTAGAAGAAAAGGAAAGGTAGGTGATAGAAACTAATTTAGCATTCGAATTGTCTGGTCAACAAATAAATATGTGAACTAAATAAATGGATACATCTGCTGGTAGGTACTCTAACAGTAAGAGACCCAAGAGATTCCTCCCCTACGTTCATTGCCAAATATTTGGGTTTTTTTTTTTTTTCTAAGTAAAAGACTTTCCTAAGCATTTAAGCATTTGAAGTCAATTCTTTATAGTCTTTTTTCCTATTATCCATCATACTCTATAGATCTTTAAAATACTATTTATTTAAATACTTTTAAAATATTTTGTTTTTAAGACTTCTTAAAATTCCTGACCTGAATCATCTTTGTGATATGTCATACCCCGTCTCATCAAGTTACCTTGAATTGGATAAACAGAAGAAAGGTTATAAACTTAGCATGCATACCACCTGACAGGAAAGTATTTGCCTGCTGTTTCTTCTGCTTAAATGATTGTTTTCCAAATGTCTAGATTATTAGTTTGGAAAAACTATAAATTCTATAAAAACAATTTAATAGTCATCTCTGTTCATTATTCTAGTATGTACATTTATGAGTGCACCTAATTCTAGATAAGGAAAGAGTTTTACTAGAAACAACATGTTTCTCTTTTACATTTCATGTTTTCTTTTGCCCTTGCATATACATGTATGTGCTCAAGTTTGTTTTACTTCCTTCTTAGAGTTTATCAGGAACATGGTAACTATCCAGTACACATGAAATTTAGCCAGAAAATAAAGAAAAAAGAACTAATTGGATTTTAGCAGAAAATTTACCCCAGAAGTATTTATGGTGTTAGGTCTTCATTATATTTTTCATAACAAATAACATTTTTCTTAACAAATGTTAACATAAACAATTTTATTTCTGATTGCTAAGGCAACATGAAGTGTTGGATATTTAGGTAGTGTAGGAAAAAAAGATGCCTAAAAAATCTCTCTGCATCATACTTTCTTCATCTGTAAAACAGATATGTTGCAAGATTGTCATGACCATTAAATGAAGTAATATACAATGTTCAACATATTCTCTAATATCTAGTAAGAATTTTAATAAATTATGGCTAAAATAGTGATACCTGGATTCTGGCTCCAGCTCTTGCACTGATCACTGTGTAACTATGAGCAAATCTGTTAGTCTTTTTCAATATTATCCCCCAAATGGGCCTAACAAACACTCCTGTTTATCTTTCAGGTCATTGAGATAATAAAATGATGCAGGTAAGCACTTTGAAAACTAGAAAGCCAGTAAAAATGGATGGTTATTATTACAATTCTGATGGCAGTTTGGAGGTTAAGTTAAACCACAAAAATGAGACTTACAAAATCAAGAGAGCTGTACTTTTGTTAGTTTTGCAGATGACACATAAGTCGTGAACATTATAGAAGCACCATTTTTCTCCAATGGGGTTGGTTTATTATGTACTCAGGATCAGAACTATAACTTCAAGTACCTCTCAAATCAGAAGTTACTTAATAGGAATATTTTGTCCTATTCATCACTCAGGTATAAGACCTTAACATTTGAATTTATGAAGTATAGAGTGTATGACAAGTATACAGAAGGTTTTTGTTGAGCAGAAAATTCTTTGGCCTTAGGAATTCACTTATAACAAAAATGATATGTTATTAGCATAATTATAATCTGTAAAGCCCTTCAAAGATGGAAAACACTGTGAATGCTTAGTATTTATTGCTACTAACACCTAATGAGGTTAAACTCGTCTTCAAAATGCAGTTACGACTTGATAAATTAGTTGTGTAAATAACATGACATGACAAAAATGTTGGCTGCTGTATCCTATGAGTGATTTCAGGATCATAGCCATCATTAGAACTTCTGTTATTAAATAGGTATAACTATTACTCCATTATTCTGCTAAGGTTATTATTGTCTCAGAAAACTGAGGCACTGAAAAGTGAAATAATTCATTTGATTGCAAACTTTAAGCAGGCACAGAACAAGGCCCAAGCTTCTGGGAAACTTCTGTAGTACGGATGCCACAGAGCTACACTGGCCAGTCTGCTAACCACTAAGATGTGTGGCTGATGAACTCTTGAAAGGTGACTAGTAAGACTGAGGAAGTAACTTCAAAATTTTATTTAATTTTAAACAACTTAAAGTTAAAAATGGATACTTTTCTTTCTTTCTTTCTTTCTTTCTTTCTTTCTTTCTTTCTTTCTTTTTTTTTTTTTTTTTTTTTACAATTACTAAACTAAGAATGTGTGGACCAACCTGGGTACCTGAAGCTACTTCAACAATAAATTTTACGAAATATAAATGCAGTTAAAGTGTTTCAAGCGATTACATCTGATTTGAGATGTATTTGAAGTTGTAGTTGAAAATAAAAAGTTATGTATATGGCTTGCATTTTGTTTCTGTTGGACAACATGGTTATTAAACAGGTTCAAAGACATACAATATATTATATATGATATGGAGCTTACTCCCTCTTTTATCCTTCCAGTCAAATCCTAGGAAGTTGGAGAAGGATATGTGAATGTTAAAACTTTTATTCAGTTCTGGTAGTTATAAAATCAGGTACAGTTATAGATCTTCCACCAGGTGGAAATTTTGCTTTCATGAACTATAACCTGGGATCACCTCAGTGATGTTCTCTTAAATGATTAATAACCAAAACAAAAGCAAACAAAAAACCCAATTTGCTTATTTCTGTGATGAGTACTATTGTGGCCATTTTCGATCTACCAACATGATGTCCCTGGACTTTCAGTGTATCTCTTCCCAGCTCTATTGGCACTTGGAAGGCCACAGAAGCACATGTTAATGCATCATTAGAATACTTTCTGAATTCCTGACATCTCCATTTCTTGAAAGGTGTGTGTGTATATGGACGGTAGCAGCTGAACAGGTCAGCTTTAAACTAAATTCTACCTCACAGCAAACTATAAGGATGATTAGATCTGGGAAGTGACTACAAAACGGTTTGTTTCCTGATTCCCTTATGAATATAGATGTATGGTAATATGAAGCCATTTTGGAAACTCAAAAATGGTTAAAAGGAGGTGTTTTGATAAAACAGATATATGTTTTTAACTCGTAAACTTTATAGACCAAGTATGTAACAGATTGTTTTCTCAACAGTGGTTTCTAGGGGACATGGTAAGGGTACAGGAAGAGATGACCTTAAAGAATTGATATAAATTCTGACACATTACCTAGAGAATTTTATACATGCAAAATAAGTGTAAGAGATCCAAATTCGGCTCAAAAGTAAGCTAATAATTTTATGATTTTTGTTACCTAATATGAGAAATGATCATTTATTTAGAAATTGTTTAGCTTCTATATTAGTTTCTTTGCTTTGGCACCCTGATGTTACTTTATACTGAAATTTCCTGTAGCAAAACAAGCACTACATAAGAGGATTTAATCGAAAAGAACCTTTTGAATATTCAAATATTTAAAAATATTCAAACTAACTTTTTTTAAAATATGGGTTTGTACAAATTGGGAGAACTTATTTACTTATTTATTTTTTTAAGAGTTGTATGTTGTCTAGAATTCTTTAGAATCTTAATTGGGTTCTACCTGGTCATCTAATCCTATGCATAAGATTTTGGTGCTAAAAAAGATTTAGACTCTTCTGTCTCCTTATTTTATACATGAGCAACTAAGATATAAAAAAGTGACTTTTAAAATGTCAGATGGTTAGTCTTGACTAGTTGTAGCCGAAACTAGAACTTAATTTCCCTAATTACCACCCTGGTATTCTTAAAGTTTATAGCATAAAACTTCATGAATCTATTTGTCCATCCACATTTGGGGATTATTGATAGAAGATACTTTTGTTGTACTCCACACTGGCCAAATCAGCACATTTTGGATTTATTCTTAACTGTATGGTTTCATTAGTTAGTCTTCGTATCACATACCAATCCTCAAGTAAAATTCTTCATTATTTACTTGCAGCCTGGATCAGCACAATTTACTATTTTGAAAATAAGTTAAACAGAAAAGAATGCTTGAAACACTGACTTCTTTCTGAAAGGGAGAAAAATAGGGTTAAAGCCCAAATAGTGTAATACTTGCACCTTTCTCCACAGGAAAAGACTACTAACATCTTTTACTAAGTGTCAATTATGACTAGGTAAGTTGTGAATCATTACATAGTTAAATAGTATTTAGAATACTAAAATATGTTAACTGTTTAAATGATGGAAATATCTGACCTGAAAATAAATACCTAATTCAGAGAAAATCTGTACTTAAGATCATTAAGAACTGGTATTATTTAACATGTCACAGTTTGTGACTGACAGTGTTATGTTGCCAGAAAGAAAGCAACACAAGTTGGATACACATGCATTCTAAGGAACTTTACTGAAACCTATAAATCTCTTTTAAGTTATGCAAGTAATAGTCTTGTAGAGACCTCTGCAGTTAAGGAAAGCAGTTAGTCTTTGATGTTGCTTATAATCATGAAGGGTTTAGGATTATATCTTTAGGCAAAGATGCCTAGAGATAGGAAGGTATAGATCAAATCTGACATCATGACACAATAAAGGAAAGCTAGGTGAAGTGAAGCAAAAAGTAGGTTGGCATGAACGAATCTCCTAAGTCAAACAAGTAATAGAATGTGGTCTCTCAAGCAGTGTACGTAAATGGTTAAACCCAATTTTAAATTGTAGAATTTAAAATTTGTAGATTAATTTTAGAAGCTTTTTATATAAATAATGAGGTATTTTAAGTATAAGAGTAAAGTTTTATCTTCATTTATGTATCACGCACTGCATATTACATACAATTTTTTTCTGGTACCATGATTTTATAGTAAAGTCAGAAAGACCTAGTTAAGAAGATAACATTAAAAATCAGGTTTCTGAATGATTTTTAATGATATGGGAACACCATCACAATGTACCATTGGGTAACAAAAAGGAAAATAAATGATTTGAGTTTTGTTCTCTCCATGACAATGAGTATTCTTTATCATCTTTTTTTTTTTAAATTTTATTTATTTAGTTGACAGAGAGAAACACAGCTAGAGAGGGAACACAAGCAGAGGGACTGAGAGAGGGAGAAGCAGGCTTCCCGCCGAGTAAGAAGCCCGATGTGGGACTCAATCCCGGGTCTCCAGGATCATGACCTGAGTCGAAGGCAGTTGCTTAACCAACTGAGCCACCCAGGCGCCCCTATCATCTTGTTACTATATATTTAATATTGTATTCTTTATAGTTCTCCATTAAGGACAAATCAGCTTTTATATTAGAAGTTTGAAATATATTTTAAAGGGGGATGGTAAATTATAAAGCTTACAGCCTTTATGGCAGATATATGAAAGACCATATACAATAAGTATATTTGGAGAGATAGTGCATTTGGAAGAATTTCCTTACATATTTTACATAAACCATTTACAAGGGTTTTAAAAATATTTCCATTTTGTGAATATATGGATTATAGAGAAGATGGTTCCCCATTTTGCCATTTTCTTCTGCAAAATACTATTCTACAAGTCTTACTGCAACACATAAACTGTTAGCTCTCCCCTCAGGTGGCTGTTACTTTTACAGTTACAGGTATTTCACTGGGTGTATGATTATCCCACTAAAGCACTAAAGATGCTTCCCAGACTTTCTCAACATACATGTAGTCTTATGACAAAAACTCCTAGAAGAAAATACAGGGAAAAGCTCTTTGACTCGGGTCTTGGTAATGATTTTTTTCTAAATTATATCAAAAGTGTAAGCACCAAAGGCAAAAAATAAATAAGTGAAAATACATCAAATTAAAGAGCTATTGCACAGCACAAAAATGAAAAGCCAATTATTTGCAAACCATATATCTGATGAGTTAATATCCAAAATATACAGGGAACTCACAATTTAATAACAACAAAGAAACCCAACCTGCATAAAATATTAGCAGAAGACAGACGTACAGAAGGCTAACAAGGCCATGAAAATGTGCTCAACATCACTAATCAGGGAAATGCAAATCAAAACCACAATGAGCTAGCATCACATACCTTTTAGAATGGCTATCATCAAAGAGAGAATAGACAGTAAGAAGTGTTGGTGGTGAGAATGTAAACTGGTGCAGGTACAGTGGAAAACAGTATGAAGGTTCCTTTAAAAATTGAAAACAGAACTACCATGTAATCCTGCAATCATACTTTTTGGCAATATATATGAAGAATATGAAAAATACCTTCACTCCCATGTTTAATGCAGCATTATTCACAGTAACCAAGACAGGCAAACAGCCGAAGTGTCCGTCAGTGGATGAGTGGATAAAGAAGATGCAATAAGTATGTATACACACACACACACACACACACACACACACACAAGTTGATATATATGTATACATTGAGGCATGAGAAGAAGGAAATCCTGGCATTCACAACCACATGAATGGACCTTGAGAGCAATATATTAAAGTGAAATAAGACAGGAGGACAAACAATATACCACATAATATGTAGTCTTAACCTTAACTTACAGAAGTAGTAGAACAGTGGTTGCCAGTGGGTGGGCTTGGAAGAATTAAGATGTTGATCAAATGGTAAATTTCCGCTTATAAATAGGTTCTGGGGAATGTAATACACAGCATTGTGATTACAGTCAATTGTCCTATATTTTTTAAAATGCTAAAAAAGAGTTAAGTCTCATCACAAAAAAATGGTAATCGTGTTGATAGAGATGTTAGCTAATACCACTATGGTGGTAATCATACTGCAGTTTATTTGTATCGGAAACCTGTTGTACACTTTAAACTTACACAATATTTTATGTCTATTATATCTCACTGAAGTTTTTGAAAATCAACACAAAATCAAAAAATAACTATAAGACATATTAGACAACTATGAGAAATTCAGAGAACACTGACAAACATCAAAGACTTTTTAAATGAAGAGAGATACCACATTCATGGCTGCAACAGTCAATATTGTAAAAATGTCAATATTAGGTTAGTGTAATTTAACTTAAAATACCTGGTAAAGTTGATGTTCAAGGAAGTTGGTGGAGTAGGAGGATCCTGAGGAGGATCTCATCCCATGATCACTGAGCTAACAGCTACATTTAAGCACCTAACTATGAAAACAACCTGCCGATTGGCAGAACAGACCTTCCACAGTTAATGTAGAGAGGAAGCCACATTGTAAAGGGTAGGAGGGGCAGAGACACAGTTGGGAACCAAACCCCCAGCAAGACTAAACACAAATTGGAAGAATATCAAAAGGAGGGAGAAAGGAGAGGATCAGACCCCACACCAGTGGCAGACAGCTAACTTGACCTCTGACCCTACCCACCTATAAGCCCACAATGGCCTCAACAACAGCAGAGACCAGTCCTAGTGTGGTGTACCCAGAGCAAACTGATCTGAAAGCAAACATGGCTCAGTCACAATAGCAAGGTGCATGTGGCCCACAGAGCAAATATCCCTGGAATGCTGGGTTCTGGTGACCAACGGAGATTGCACTATACAGTACCACAGGACCTCTCCTACACAAGGCCACTCTTTCAAGACCAGAAAATGTACCTGATTTTCTAATACACAGAAACAAACATAGAGAGTTAGACTTACAAGAAATGTTAAAGAGAATTCTTTGGGTGGAAAGAAAAGGACATAATTAGAAATGAGAAAATTGTAATGGAAAAAATTTTACGGGCAAAAGTAGACACACAGTAAAGGTAATAGAAGATCCACTGTAAAACCAAGATGAAGGTTAAAACACAAAAGCAGATCAAATATATCTACAAAAAATAGTCAAGATACACACAAAACAGGTAAATTATGACCTCATATATATAAAACATTTGAGGGGGTACAAATTTAGTGCTTTTAGAACGTGTTTGGACTTCTACAAACATCAACTTAATGTACACTGCTATATATATATCTATATAACATTAAATATGAAGCTAATTGTAACCATGTATCAAAAACCTATAATACCCAAAAAATAAAGCCTAGCATAACACAAAGGTAAGCTGTGAAATCACAAGGGAAGAAGGAACAGAGAACTACAACTTCAGAATGATACAGGCCTACCACAAGAAACAAAAATTTCAAAAACCTTACTTTATACCTAAAAGAGCTAGAAAAAGAACAAAATCTAAAGCTAGTAGAAAGAAGGCAATAATAAAGATGAGAGCAGAAATAAATGAAACACAGACTGCAGAACAATAGAAAACATCAAAGAAACCAGGAACTAGTTCTTTGAAAAGATCAACAAAATTGATAAACCTTTAGCCAGATTCATCAAGGAAAAAAGAGGACTCAAAATCAGAGATAAAGGAGGAAATATAATTGACACCCCAGAAATAGAGGGTTATAAGAGGATATTATGAAAAATTATATGCCAACAAATTGGACAACCCAGAAGAAATGGATAAATTCTTAGAAACATATAATTCTTCCAGAACTCACTCAGGAACAAACAAAATTTGGAGGGACTATTTACTAGTAATGGAATTGAATCAGTAATGAAAAAACTCTCATAAGCAAAAGTCCAGAACCAGTTGGCTTCACAGTGAATTCTACCAAATACTTAAAGAATAAACTATATTCTTCTTGAACTCTTCCAAAACAGAGAAGAGGAAGGAAAACTTACTTACAAATTCATCCTACAGGGCCAGCATTACCCTGATACTAAAACTAAACAAAGACATTACCAAAACCAAAACAAAAAAAAATTTTTTTAAACCAGTATTCTGATGCATACAGATGTAAAACTCTTCAACTGAATTTAAATCTTCAAGCTAAATTTAAAAAAAAACATTGAAAGGATCATTTGCCAGGATCAAGTGGCATTTATTCCAGGAATACAGGAGGGGTTCAATATTCACAAACCAAACAATGTGATAAACCACATTTACAAAATGTTAAAAAAAAATCATGATCATCACAAAAGATGCAGAAAAAGCATTTGACATAATGCAACATCCACTCATGATAAAAACTCTTAACAAAGTGGGTATAGAAAGACCATACCGCCACATAATAAAGCCCATATATGAAAAACCCACAGCTAACTCATACTCAATAGTAAACTTACCTCGAGGATCAGGAACAAGACAAGCATATCCCTTCTCACTCCTTTTATTCAACACAGTACTGGACTTAGTAGCCACAGCAATCAGATAAGAAAGGGAAATAAAAAGCATCCATATTGGTAAGGAAGAAGTAAAACTCTGTATTTATAGCTGATATTATATAGAAAACCCTAAAAACTCTACCAAAAAAATTATTAAATTGGGGTCCTGGGTGGCTTAGTCATTAAGCTCTACCTTGCATCAGGCTCCCTGCTCAGTAGGAAGCCTGCTTCTCCCTCTCTCACTGCCCCTGCTTGTGTTCCCTCTCTAGCTGTGTTTCTAGCAAGTAAATAAAAAATCTTTTAAAAAATTAATGAATTTAGTGAAGTCTCAAGTTTCAATATACAGAAATCTGTATTTATATATACTAATAGCTATTAGAGATTAAGAAAACAATCCCATTTATAATTTCAGCAAAAATTAAAATAGCTACAAATAAACTTAACCCAGGAGGTAAAGGACCTATACTCTGAAAATTGTGAAACAATGATGAAAGAAATTGACAATGACATAAATAAATGGAAAAATACTATATGCGCATGGATTGGAAGAACCAATACTGTTAAAATGTCCTTAATATCCAAAGTAACCTATATATCCAGTCAAATCATTATCAAAATACCAATAATATTTTTCACAATCCCAGATTTTAAGTTAATTGAAAAACAGTACGGTATGGTCACAAAAACAGACGCATAGATCCATGAGAATGGAGAGCCCAAAAATAAATGCTCACTTATATGGTCAATTAATCTTTGACTACAGAGGCATGAATACATAAGAAGGAAAAGACAGTCTTTCCAATAAACGGTGCTAGGAAACTAGACCAGTTTATCACACCATACACAAAAATTAGCTCAAAATGGATGAAAGACCTAAATATGGGGCCTAAAACCATAAAGCTTCCCAAGGAAAACATAGTTGGTAATGTCTTTGACATCAGCCTTAGCAGTATTTTTCTGGATAATTTTTTTCTCCACAAGCAAAAGAAACAAAAATAAACAATGGAGACTACATCAAACCAAAAATATTTTGCATAGTGTAGGAAATCATCAACAGAACATAAAGAGAACCTAGTAAATGGGAGGAAGTATTTGCAAATGATATATCTGATAAGGGGTTAACTCCCAAAATACATAAAGAATTTGTATGACCCACCCCCTCCCCAAAACCCAAGTAATCTAATTAAAAATGGATAGAAGACCTGAACATTTTCCCATGAAGACCTATAGACAGCCAAAACACACATGAAAATATGCCTACCATCATTAATCACAGAGGAATAAAAATCTAAACCACAATGAGCTATCACTTCAAAGCAATCAGAATGGCTAGTATCAAAAAGACAGAAGTGTTGGTGAGGACGTGGGTAAAAGAGAATCATCATGTACAGTTGGTGGGATGCAAATTGGTGTTGCCACTATGAAAAACAGTATAGAGGTTCATCAAAAAAATTTTGAGTATTTTTCTGAAGAAAGTGAAAACACTAATTCAAAAAGATGTATGTATCTCTTTTTTGCAGAATTATTTATAATAGCAAAGATGTGGAAGCAATATTGGCAAGTGTGCAATAGATGAATGGATAAATACAACACACACACACGAGTATTACTGAACCATAATAAAAAAGTGAAATCTTGCCATTGAGACAACATGAATGGATCTAGAGGGTATCATGCTAAGTGAAGTAAGACAAAGATAAATAGCACATAATTTCATTTATATGTGGAATCTAAAAAATAAAACTGAACAAACAAAAGAAACTGACTCATAAATACAGATAAGAAATTGGTGGTTGCCACAGGGAGGTGGGTAGGAATAATAAAAGTAAGTGAAAGAGATTAGGAACTACAAACTTCCATTTGTAAAGTCAGTCAGTCACGAGTATGAAAAGTATATGGGGAATATAATGAATATACTGCAATAAGTTTGCACGGTGACAGAGTACACTAGCCATGCTTATCATTTTGTAAAGTATATAATTGTTGAATAACTATGTTGTACACCTTAAACTAATATATATCAATTGTATTTCAATAAGTATATAAAGATTTGAAGCCAAAATTCCTTAAAACAGTGAGATACTGAGTCCAAGAATGCAAGTAGCAAGACCCTGAACTTACCCTCTTTCACAGCACACCAAATCTATACCTATTTACACAGCAATTCCTCCTGAAGAACTGAGGGCCTGCAGAACAGTTTCCTCACAACAAAAGAGTGACCACATAGACAATGACAAGATAGAGACATGGCAATGAAAGGACCACCCACTCCTGATGCTGCAAATAGCAGTGGGGAGGGATAGTATTCAGGGACCACATGCAGATTCCTCTGCCCTGTGGTGCAGAACAAAAGCTGCAGTTTAAAAAGGTAACTAGAAGGGCACCTGGGTTGCTTAGTTGTTTAAATTACTGCATTTGGCTCAGATTATGATCCCAGGGTCCTGGGATTGAGTCCTGCATCCGGAGTCCCTCTTCAGCCAGGAGTCTGCTTCTCCCTCCGCCCTCCCTGCTTGTGCATGTCACTTGCTCTCTCTTGCAAACAAACAAACAAAAAACCCCCAAAAAACGTAAAAAAAAAAAAATAAAGGGGTAACTAGAATACAACTGAACAAGCCCTAGAACCTTCCCAAATAGCAGGGGAGCTGCTGGAATTCTTTCCAGGTCAAAGGGGCAGGAGAGTACCATGATTTATGCTCTCTTCAACCTTGAAGGCACGGAGTGGAGCAGGGTCTGTACACTATAGCCAGTCTACAGTCTCAGTGAGTTTTGGGTCCCTGCCCACTCCAGCTCTGGATACCCTGTGGCACAGAAAAAAAAAAAAAAAGCCAACATTTCAAAGAGTGACTAAAATATAAAGGAACTAGCCCTAAAACCCTACGAGATGGTGGAGGAGCTGCCGGAACTCTGTCTGGGTCACAGAAGCTGGTGAGCACCGAAGTTTGTATTCTCCCCTTCCACCCTGATAGTATGGATAGGACTAGGATCCATGTGTCCTAGATGGCCTACCACTTCTATGAGCCCTGTGCCCCTACCTCACACCAATCCTGGCCATGCCAACGTCGCCCTAGTGCAGCACATACTGCAGCTCCAGTGTGTCACCAAGGTGGCATAGACACAATGCATCTTAGAACACCCTGGCTCAGAGTTCATCAGGTCTTTCTGGCTCATAGTTGCTTTGGATCTGGCCGCCTTGCCAAGGTGTCCCCATGCCCAGAGCACCCCAGGACACCACAGCTTACACCTGCTTCAGCTCTTCTGGCAGAGCACTCTCTGTGTGGGGAATCTTGGGACTGTCCCAGCCCATGCCCACTTCAGATATGGCCATCCCACTAGGGCAGCCACAGCATGGAGTGCCCTGTGGTGCCTAACTCATGCCAGCCACAGTGCCACCCAGTGAATCAAAGTTAGCAGGCACACATAGCTTACACAAAGTACAAGTACACAAGAGTACTCCTTCACAATTCAGAGAAGCAGCTGTTCTGCATAATTCATAGAAACAGCCACAGAAAGTCAGCCAAAATAGAGAGACAGAGAAATAAGCCCTAAATGAAAGACCAAGACAAAAACTTTAGAAAAAGTAGAAGAAACAGATGAGCAATATGCCTGATAAAGAATTTAAAGTAATGTTCATAAAGATGTTCACTGTATGAAGAGAAGAGTGGAAGAACTGAGAACTTCAACAAAAAGAAAATATGATAAAGAACCAATCAGAATTGGATACAATAACTGAAATGAAAAATATACTGGAGGAAATCAATAGTTTCATGGATGCAGAAGAATGCAGTGATCTGGAAGACATGGTAATGGAAAGCACCCAATTTGAACAACATAAAGAAAAAAGGATTTTAAAAATGAGACTAGGTTAAAGGATCTCTTGGATAATATCAAGTTAACAAAGATTCACATTATCCTAGAAGGAGAAGAGAGAAAGGGGCAGAAAACTCATTTGAATAGGATGAAAATTTCTCTAATCTGAGGAAAGAAATAGACATCCAGGTTCAGAAAGCACGAGGGGTTCCAAACAACATGAACCCAAGAAGGTCCATAACACAACCTATAATATTTAAAATATCAAATATTAAAGACAGAATTTGAAGGGAGTAAGAGAAAGTTATATACAAGGGACCCCACACGGCTAACAGTTGATTTTTCAGCAGAAACTTTGCAGGTCAAAAGAGTGGCATTATATATTCAGAATGCTGAAAAGAAAAACCCACAACCAAGTATATTCTATCCAGCAAGGTTATTCAAAACTGAAAGAGAGAGGACAATGTTTTTCCCAAACAAACAAAAGTTTAAAAAGTTCATGACCACTAAACCAACCTTTACAGGAAATGTTAAATGGACTTCTTTAAGTGGCAAAGGCCATAATTAGAAGAAACATGAATTAAAAAATGTTATACCTAATAACATATACATAAAACATGGAAGGGGTAGTAAAAGTGCTTCTTTCTTTTTTAAAAAATTTTATTTCTTTATTTGTTAGAACACAAGCAGGGGAGGGGCAGGCTGAGGGAGAAGAAGACTCCATGCTGAGCAAGGAGCCCAATGTGGGGCTTGATCCCAAGTCCCTGCAATCATGACCCAAGTCCAAGGCAGATGCTTAAATGACTGAGCCACCCAAACATCCCAAAAGTGGTTTTGGAATGTGTTTGAACTTAAGTTACCATGAACTTACTACAAACTTCTATAAACATAGGGTGTTATATATGAACCTCCTGGTAACCACAAACCCATACTTATAATTTACCCCACTTACATCAAAGGATAGATTATCCAGACAAGACTAAGAAAACAGTGTCTTAGTTTGTGGAAAACAGCATGGAATTTCCTCAAAAAGTTAAAAATAGAACTACCCTATCATCCAGTAATTGTACTACTAGGATTAACCCAAAGCATACAAAAATACTAATTCAGAGGGATACATGTACCTAATGTTTATAGCAGAATTATCAACACTAGCCAAATTATAGAAAGAGCCCAAATAAATATCCATCAACTGATGAATGGATAAAGAAGAGGTGATAGCATATAGTGTGGAATATTAGTCATCAGAAAGAATGAAACCTTGCCATTGGCAACAACATGGATGGAGCTACAAAATATTATGCTAAGCAAGATCAGTCAGAGAAAGACAAATACTCTATTATTTCACTCATGTGGAATTTAAGAAACAAAACAAATGAACATGGGGGGAAAATAAAGGCAAACCAAGAAACAGACTCTTAACTATAGAGAACAAAATGATGGTTACTGGAGAGGAGGTGGGGGCATTTAAACAGGTGGTGGGTATTAAGATAGGCACTTGTGATGAACACTGAGTATTTTAAGTGATGAACCACTAAACTTAACATCTGAAACTAATATTGCATTGTATGTTAACTAGCTGGAATTAAAAAAAAAACCTGTACAAGAAAACAGTGTCTTAAATAAATGAGACCAAATGGACTTAAAAGTTATGTACAGAACATTCTAGCCAAAACCAACGGAATACACATTCTTTTCACGTGCACATGGAGCATTTTCTCAGATCACAAGTTAGGCCATAAAACAAGTATCAATAAATAAGAGATAGGTAGCACAACACTCTGAAACTAGAAATCAATCAAGAAAAAAACTGGAAAAACACATGTGGAGGGTAAACAACATGTTACAAAAGAAATAGTTGGTCAACAGAAACAAGTCAAACAGGAAATAAAAAAAATGGAAATAAATGAAAATGAAAACACAATGGTTCAAAATCACTGAGATGCAATGAAAACAGTTCTAAGGGGGAAATTTATATCAATACTGAGATATATCAAGAAACAAGAAGAATCTCAAACAATGTAACCTTATAATTACAAGGAACTAGAAAAAGAACAAACAAAATCTAAGATAAGTAAGAAGGGAAAAAAGGAGATCAGAATAGAAATATATGAAGTAAGTACTAAAAAGAAAATAGAAAAGATCAGTGAAACCAAGAGCTGGTTTTTTGAAAAGATCTACAGAATTGATCAACTTTCAGCCAGATTCATCAGAAAAAAAGAGAGGATCCAAATAAATTCAGAAGTAAAAGAGGACGGGTAAGAAAATACTATAAAAATACAAGAGATTAGGGTGCCTGGGTGGCTCAGTGGGTTAAAGCCTCTGCCTTCAGCTCAGGTCATGATCTCAGGGTCCTGGGATTGAGGCCTGCAGGGAGCCTGCTTCCTCCTCTCTCTCTGCCTGTCTCTCTGCCTACTTGTGATCTCTCTCTCTGTCGAATAAATAAACAAAATCTTTAAACAAAAATGAAGGAAAAAAAATTACATGATCATTTTAATAAATATAAAAAATGCATTTGATAAAATTCAACAATTGTTTCTGATAAAAGCTCTCAATAAA
The DNA here is from genome assembly GCA_004023965.1 of Spilogale gracilis. Taxonomy (NCBI): domain Eukaryota; kingdom Metazoa; phylum Chordata; class Mammalia; order Carnivora; family Mephitidae; genus Spilogale; species Spilogale gracilis. The sequence continues at coordinate 57,900 of PITA01004630.1, read as the reverse complement.
GTGGGTTTACAGGGAATATGCCACAACATAATACAGGCTATATATGAAAAACCTACAGCAAACATACTCAAAGGTGAAATGCTGAAAACTTTTCGTAAGACTAGAATGTCACTCTCACCACCTTCATTGAACATAGTACTGGAAGTCATAGCCACAGCAATCAGACAAGAAAAATAAGAGGCTTGGGGTGCCTGGGTGGCTCAGCTGGTTAAGCAACTGCCTTCGGCTCAGGTCATGATCCCGGAGACCTGGGATCAAGCCCCACATCGGGCTCCCTGCTCGGTGGGAGGCCTGCTTCTCTCTCTCTCACTCCCCCTGCTTGTGTTCCCTCTCTGGCTGTGTTTCTCTCTGTCAAATAAATAAAATCTTAAAAAGAAAAATAAGAGGCATCCAAGTTGGTAAGGAATGTTAAAATGTCACCATATCATACTATACATAGAAAACTCTAAAGACTCCACCAAAAAAACTACTACAAATGATAAATTTAGTAAACTTGCAGGACACAAAATTAATACATAGAAATCAGCTGCATTTCTATACACTAATAATGAAGTGGCAGAAAGAGAAATTTTAAAAAAAGTTCCATTTACAATGGCACTAAAAAAATAAAATACCTAGGAAGAAACTTAATCAAGGAGGTGAAAGACCTATACTCTGAAAACTATAAAATGTAGATGAAAGAAATTAAAGATGACACAAAAATGGAGATATTCCATGCTTATGGATTGGAATAACCAATACTGCTAAAATGTTCATAATACCCAAGCAGTCTACAGTTTCAATGCAGTCCTTATCAATACCAACAGCCCCCCCCCCAAACACAACTGGAATAATTGAAAATTGGTATAGAACAACAAAGCAATCTTGATATGTGGCACAATCTCAGATTTCAAGATATAGTATGGTACTGACACAAAAACAGACAGATCCATGACAGAAATAAACCCACACTTATAAGGTCAGTTAATTGTTAACAGTTAATTGTCAACAAAGGAGACAAGAATATACAATGGAGAAAGGACAGTCTCTTCAACAAATCGTGCTAGAAAACTGGACAGCTACATGCAACAGAATGAAACTGGATTGCTTTCTTACACCATACAAAAAAAATAAGCTCAAATTGGATTAAAAGCCTAAATGTTAGACCTAAAACCATAAAACCTTAGAAGAAAACAGAGGTAATAATTTCTTTGACAGCAACTTTAGCAGTATATTTCTAAACCTGTCTCCTCAGGCAAGGGAAACAGAAGCAAAAATAAACTATTGGGACTGCACCAAAATGAAAAGCAAAGGAAATTATCCACAAAACAAAAAACAACCTACTGAATGGGATTAGATATTTGCAACGATCCATCTGACAAGGAGTTAATATTCAAAATGTATTAAGAATGTATACAAACCACCATCAAAAAAGTCCATCAAACAATCCAGTTAAAAAACAGAAAGAGTACTTACCAGAATCTTTTTCCAGGGAAGACAAACAGATGGCCAATAGGTATGTGAAACACACCTAAACATTACTAACCAGCATGACTATGCAAATCAAAACCACAATGAGATATAACTTTATACCTGTCAGAATGGCTCTAATCAAAATGACAAGAAATAAGTATTGTTGAGGAAGTGTAGACAAAGGAAACTTCATGCACTCTTGGTGGGACTGTAAGTTGATAGATCCACTGTAGAAAACCATATGGATGCTTCTCAGAAAATCAAAAGTAAAAATGCTGCATGATCCAGTAATTCCACTACTGGCTATTTACCCGAAGAAAATGAAAACATTCACCTGAAAAGATACATGTACCCTTGTGTATTGCAGCATTATTTATAATAGCCAAAATATGAAAACAAACCCAGTGTCCATCAGCAAATGAATGGATAAATGTGTATACATACATACACGCACACATATTTAACCATAAAAAAGAATAAGATCTTGCCATTTGAGACAGCAGGGATGGACCTAGAGGATATGCTAAGTGAAATAAGTCAGACATAGATAAATATGTGGAATCTAAAAAAACCAAAAAGCTAAAACAAACCCATAATTATAGAGAAAACTGACGGTTGCCAGAGGGGATGTGGTGGGGGATGGGCAAATAAGTGAAGGGAGAGTAGAAGATATAGGCTTCCAGTTACAGAATGAAGACGTCATGAGATTAAAGGTATAGGGAATCTAGTCAATGATACTGTAATAGCACTGTATGGTGACATATGAGAGCTACACTTGTGTGTCAACTATACTTCAATTAAAAAAAAACACAGATATTTGTGCAAGTACAAAGAGACCAATGAAATAAAGAGCCCAGTAACAGTCTATATATACACTATCACATTGCAAAATATTAATGTCTTCCCCAGCAGAATGGGTACAATGCAAAAGGCTACAATATCATGCATCAGTGAGGATGGAGCAAGCTCTACTGTTATGGACTACTGGTGAGAAGATAAACTGTTATAGCTCCTCAGGAAAAGTAGAAATGGCTACTGTAGGGGAGCACAGTTTTCTACCATAAGCTGCATCTTTGGGATATGGGGAAAGAGGAACCATCTTGCTCTGGTGGCTTGATGGGAATGCAAACTGCTATAGCCACTCTGGAAAACAGGATGGAGGTTCCTCAAAAAATTTAAAACAGAAATACCCAATGACTCAGCAATTGCACTACTAGGTATTTATCCAAAGAATACAAAAATACTTCTTTGAAGGGATATGTGCACCTTGATGTTTATAGTGGCATTATCAATAAGAGCCAAATTACAGAAAGAGCCCAAATGTTTATCAACTGATGAATAGATAAAGAAGAGTTGGGAGACACAGACACACACACACACACTGGAATATTAGCCTTGAAGAATGAAATTTAATATTACACCACTGTATGTAACTGGAATTTAAATAAAAACTTTAAAATATAAGAATATATACATTTGATTTAAAAAAAGATATGCCTCTTTGGCATATTGATTATTCTAAGTTAGTATTTTTTAAGCAACTGTAGATAGAGAATATCTCTGAAATCCAAGTTTCCCTTCCTTAAAAGATGTTTCCATGTATAGGGGAAATCTCCATCTGTAAGGATCTCCCTCAGTATCAGGAAGACGGGGATGACTCCTAGAAACTGCTATCAGTGGAGAAGGCATGAACTTAAATCTGCATGACAAGTTTAGCCTTTTTTACTATGCTTTTTATGGTAATCTCTCATAAATGATCCTCTACTTACACCATCTTCTTTTGTCTTTAGATGGAGATGGTATTTAAAGTGATGGCTTCAGGTATTTTGGTGAGATATCATTTTTCCAGGGTCTCTCCCAAATATACAGGAGGTATATATATTATTAAACCATATTTAATTTTCTATTAATCAGTCTTTTTTATTGCATATTTTTAAGTTTAAATACGATTAGCCAACATATAGTACATCATTAGTTTCCCTATTAATCAGTCTTGTGTAAATTTGATTTTTAGTCCTGGTGGAAAAACCTTAAAGGATAAAGGAAAATTTTTTCCTCTCCTACACTACTAAAGCTGAACATACAAATATATCCTGTGTCCCAGCAAATCCACTTTTAAGCAATATACCCAGTAGATCTGTGTATACATATGTTAAAAGACAAACACAAGTATATTCATAGCAACACTATTCACAATAAGCCCCAAACTTGAAAGAACTCAAATATCTGGCATAGAATGAGTAAAATTATATATGTTCAACTATTGGATTACTATTATATAGCAATAAAAAGGAAAGAATTAAAAATATATACATTTAAGAACCTCATAAAGTTGAGTGAGAGGAACCCAAAACAAAAGAATAATATATATTCCACTTACTTAAGATTTGAAAGAAAGGTAAACCTAATATTTAGTGTTATAAGTAAAGATAGTTGGGCTACGATGCAGTATCTTAAAGTGGTTCTGAGAGGGCTTGTATGGTCCCGATAATGTATGTTACTTGGTCTGGATAATGGTTACAAGAATGTGTTTACTTTGTGAAAATCTGTTGAGTCAAGTTTATGATTTGTAAGCTTTTCTGTATGTATATTATACTAGAATAAAAAATTTAAAAAAACCTTCAAATTGTTCAGATTATTATCACTGAATTTATCCTTTGGCAGCTCTTTTAGTTATGCTGATTGTTACCACATATGATAATTTTTACAGACTCTTCCATGTAGACTGAAATACTTCAACTTGTTTATTTTTTAAAAAGATTTATTTACTTATTTGACACAGAGAACACACCAGGGGTAGTGCCAGGCAGAGGGAGAAGGAGAAGCAGGTTTTCTGCTGAGTGGGGAGTCCTGAGATGATGATCTGAGCCCAAGGCAGCAGATGCTTAAGGGACTAAGCCACCCAGGTGCCCTTGAAATACTTCAATTGAATACTCCTGTTATTTTACATAATTTACCTTCTTGCTTGCATCAAAGAACACTTTTGAAAGCCAAAAACTTAACTGCTTTCAGAAATGTCTGAGAGAAAAGAGTTGAACTAAACTGAAAGAACTTGAGAGAAAAGTAGCTTTCCTCAGCATGATATGGGCTATATGGAAGAACTAGACAGAAACTACCATTAAGAAACTAGAGATTCTTGGGGCACCTGGGTGGCTCAGTCCTTAAGCATCTGCCTTCAGCTCAGGTCATGATCCCAGAGTCCCGGGTTCGAGCCCCACATTGGGCTCCCTGCTGGGTGGGAAGTTTGCTTCTCCCTCTCTCACTCCCTCTGCTTGTGTTCCCTCTCTCACTGTGTTTCTGTCAGATAAATAAATAAAATCTTAAAAAAAAAACAACCCTAGAGATTCTTTCCTAATTTTTTTAATTTTGAGTGGGAGTCACTCCAGTTTCCTAGAATAAAAGTGGAGTAGAACATCCTTCTGATTGTTCACCTCTTGATAGTTACTATTGTTACTGAATGGTATCTTTGTTAAGGGAGAGTAATCAAGGTCAAAGGGTAAGGCCTGAAAAAAAAGGGAGAAACAGGGTTTCAGTGAAGAAAGATATTTGCCAGAAATGAGGCAGGGCTCAAAAAGGCTCTTTGGCTAGTAACTATGAGTTGGCTAAGCAATCTAATCAAAGCATTCACAGGGCACAGAAAACATACTGGTGAATAGTGGAGTTTCTTTATTTTTCTGAAATTTTGTGATAATTTCTTCACATTCCTTTTCATCCTTAGTAACTTTAAGTAGCTTTAAAATGCAAAACCTCCATTGTTAAAGAGAAACTGAAAACTGCTCATTTTGGATGCCAACAGCATTATACAAAGATGATCAATCAATGGAAAGGCTTGTTATAATAATTTGAAGCAAACTTACAAAGTAGAAATCTAGTAAAACTTCATTTCTTAGGAGTTCCACAAAGAAGTGAATTCGATTACAATTCTGAGGGTCCTTTGTCTAATGTAGAAATTGTAAATACCAGGAAGAATAGGAGTTGCAAGGTCCAGAGATCAATAATACCAGATTTAGTCACATTAGACAAGCTACGTTTAGGAAAAGGAAGTTCATGTTGATATTATAAGTTTTTAAAATTATCATTTTTTAAAGTTTTCAATGGACTTTTAGATTAAATTTAGGTTTCTAATTGGTCTTCTTTGGAAGACTATACTGTAAAATGACTAGTAGCTTCTAAAAGAAAACAAATCACCCATCAAACCTAAAATTCCATGTGAAATATTTTGATATAGTACAGAATTCTTTTGAGATATGACATGTCTATATGTATAAATTACGTACGTTTCTGTGTTGTCTAAAATTAATAACAGCACTTATGATAATAAATTCTTCCTCAAAAATCTTATGAAAAGTGTCTTTTTGACTTTTTGCTAAATGGTGATTAATCAGTAACTATTAATTTTTATATCAACACAGTTCCCACTTACATATCCATATTGTACTATTTACCCAGGCTTAATTATTTTTTAAAAGTCACTTTCTTTACAAAGAAAGTAATTTAAATTAACCAACTGTGCCTTACAAACATAAATATAAATGATACTGAGTAAGTATTGATTGAAATAAAAAGCACTTAAAAAAAACCAGCATTAATTCTTACCAACTCCAGAGCTTATTGATTCTGCATCAATGTCACTAGCTCTTTTTCTTGCCACTTCAGCTAGTGCCAATTCACCCTTATCTAGTGCAAAGTAATGGATGTCCTTTGGAAATAAAGCAAAATAAAAGATTAATCCAAATGAATCTTGGTCAAGTTACAAAGAAGATTTTGAACAAAAGAGCTTACTGTTCAGATTACAAAACAGACATGGCTGATGAATATTCTCTCAGTTTTCTAGTATAAGCAAATTTTCTTGAACTGTAGATTATAACTATACCTAATAGCATTATTTAAATGAGTTACTTTAATTCTTCAGGGAAAAAGACAAGTTTTTAAACCAAATGTTTGACATACTCAGTTTTGTCAGGAAATAAAAACATTTTTGCTATATTCTTTGGTGAGATTTTTTTTTTTGCTGAGATTTATTATCATAAGCATTTTAGAAGAAATACAACTACACAAATTTGTCTCTGACAATTATGTATCTGGCACATACTACTTTGTTAACATTATTAATACTACTATTATCTTGAACTTTTATAGTCAACAAATAGTCAGCACCTAGTAAGTATTAGGTATTGTTCTGGAATATAGAGATCAATTACAATTCCATGTCTCAGGAAGCTATAAATCCAGCGGGGAGATAGACCATTGTGAACAACAGTTAGTTACATAATGTGTGATAGGTTTTATAATAGATATTTGTGCAGATACTTGCTATGGAGCTAAAGAGAAAGAACTGAGCCTAGATCTGATTCTTGAAGGACAAATAAGAGTTATGTTAGGAGGGAAAATAAAGAAAAGGGGACAGAATTAGTATCTGGTTCATATATGTACAGAAGATTAAAAAAACAGTTCTGTTAGGCAATAGTATATCTTTGAATATGGACTGGATTGGATGTGTGGGAGAAAGAAGTGTAAAATAATACTCAAGTAGGTATAGCCACTAAAAAGGACTTTGAACTATTTCTGGTATGCAAAAGGTTGCTGGAATACTAGTGCAAAAAAAAAAAAAAAAAAATGGAAAAAGGAGCACCAGGATGGCTCAGTCAGTTAAGTGTCTGACTCTTGATTTTAGCTGAGGTCATGATCTCAGCATTGTGAGATAAATCCCCACATTGGGCTCTCTGCTCAGTGGGGAGTCTGCTTGAGATGTCTCTTTCCTTCTCCCTCTCTTTCTAGAATAAATAAATCTTTTTAAAAAATGGAAAAATAATACAAACAACAAATTTACAATGAAGAAATATAAATGGCCTATACTCATGAAAGATATTTCACTTTATTAATATTCCAATGAGTACAACTGAAAAAGTAACTTCAAATTGTTTAAGTTTTTAAAAGTTCAGAATATTTACTGGTGGCAGAGACTTCCAGGGAAGATGGCAGAATAGGAGGATCATAAGCTCACCCCATCCCATGAATACAACTAGATGACACCCACATCAGTTTAAATAACGCAGAAAGTAACCCAAAGACTAACAGAGCAGACTCTCCACAGGTAATGCAGAGAAGTCACATTAAAGAAGGCAGGAAAGGTGGAGATGCTATCAGGAGCCAAATGGACCCAGGGGACTGTCCCCAGAAAGGAGGCACAATGCAGATGTGAAGAGGAGAGAGAAGCAGACCCCAACTTCAGGCACAAGAACAAGATGGAATCACAGTGAGGGCTAAATGAAATGGAGATAATAAACTTGATAGAGAATTTACTGTAATGGTCATAAAGATACACTCATTAGACTTTACTAGACTTGAGAAAAGTAGAGGAACTCAGTGATACCTTCAAAAAAGAGAGAAAAAACATAAAAAGAACCAATGAGAGATGAAGAACTCAATAACTAAAATAAAAAAATACGCTAGACGCAATAAATAGACTAGAGGAAGTGGAAGAACAGATCAGGAACCTGCAGGAGACAGTAATTGAAAGCAATCAAGCTGACGGGAGAGAGAGGGGAAAAATTAATGAAAAATGAAAATTAATGGAAGTCAGCAACACCACTGAGCATAATAGCATTTACATTATAAAGGAATCCCAAAGGAGAAGAGAAAGAAAAGGGGTTGAAAATTTATTTGAAGAGGAGCTCCTGGGTGGCTCAGTTGGTTAAGCGACTGCCTTGGGCTCAGGTCATGATCCTGGAGACCTGGGATCGAGCCCCACATCGGGCTCCCTGCTCGGCGGGAGGCCTGCTTCTCCCTCTCTCACTCCCCCTGCTTGTGTTCCCTCTCTGGCTGTGTTTCTCTCTGTCAAATAAATAAAATATTTTTTAAAAAAAGAAAATTTATTTGAAGAAATAATAGCCAGACACCTCCCAAATCTGGGGAAGGAAACAGAAATCTAAATTCAGGAGGCACGGAGATTCCCCCCAAAAATTAACCCAAAGACGTCCACACCAAGACATATAGTAATTAAAATGGTGGAAAAAAAAAACAGCAAAAAAAGAATTTAAAAAGCAGCAGGAGAAAGAAAACAATTATGCACAAGGGAAATCCTATAAGATTATCAGTGGATTCTTCAGCAGAAACTTGTAGGCTAGAAGAGAGTGGCATGATATATTCAAAGTGCTAAAAAAAAAATAATAATCCTACAGCCAAGAATACTCTATCCAACATAGCAATCACTCATAATAGAAGCAGAAAGAGAATTTGCCAAACAAAAATTAAAGGAATTCATCACCCTAAACCAGGCCCATAAGATATGTTAAAGGGGACTCTGAGCAGAAAGGAAAGACCATAGGCAAGAGAAAGACCATAGGAAGCAAAAAGGCACTAAAATTAAATATACCTATAAAAATCAGTCAAGATCTTCACAGAATAAAAGGATGTACAATTGGACACCATATACATAAAACAGGCTGGAAAAAGTAAAAACATAGTACTTTTAGAATGGGTTCAAACTTTAGCAACCATCAACTAAACACAGACTGATATATAAGAGATGTTAAATATAAACATAATGGTAACCACAAATCAAAAACTAGCAATAAAGTATAAACAAAATAAAGAGAAAGGAATCCAAGTATATTACTAAGAAAGCCAGCAAACCGTGAGAGTAAAGAGCAACAGAACAAAGGACAGAGAAGAACTACAAAAACAGCCATAAAACAAGTAACAAAATGACAATAAATATCAATAATTACTTTGAATGTAAATGGACAAAATACTTCAATCAAAAGACAGGGTGATGGAATGGATAAAAAAGCAAGGCCCATTTATGGTGGTGGAATGGATAAAAAAGCAAGGCCCATTTATGCTGCCTACAAGGGACTCATTTCAGACCAGAGATACATGCAGATTGAGAGAGCAGGGTTGGAAAAGCACTTATCATGCAAATGGATGTGAAAAGAACTCCAAGGTAGCAATATTTAATGCTGGGCAAAATGGGCTTTAAATCGAAGGCTATAATAAAGGAAAAAGGACACTATATAATCATAAAGGGAATAATCCAAGAAGAAGGTATAATAATTTTAAGTATTTACACACTCAACATGGCAGCACCTAAATACATAAAACAGCTAATAACAAACATAAAGGAAATAATCAATAGTGGTATGATAATACGAGGGCACTTTAACACCCCACTTATATCAATGAATAGATCATCCACACAGAAAATCAACAAGGAAGCAGTGGCTTTGGGTGACACACTGGACAAGATGGATCTAACCAATGGATCTGGACCAGATCTACTCAGAACATTCCATCGTAAAATAGTAGAATGCATTTGTTTCAAGTGCATGTAAGATTACTGTCCAGAACAGATCACAAGGTTAGGCCACAACAATTTCAACAAATTCAAAAAGACTGAAGTGATGCTATGCATTTTTTCTGACCACAATGCTATGAAACTAGAAATCAGACACAAGAGGGGCTCCTGGGTGGCTCAGTCATGAAGTGTCTGCCTTCGGCTCAGGTCATGATCCCAAAGTCTGGGGACTGAGCCCCATATTGGGCTCCCTGTTCAGCAGGAAGCCTGCTTCTCCCTCTCTAACTCCCCCTGCTTTTGTTCCCTCTCTAGCTGTGTTTCTCTTTGTCAAATAAATAAATAAATCTTATAGAAAAAAAATCAGACACAAGAAAAAAAAACCTATAAAGAATACAAATACATGGAGGTTAAATGATATGCTATTAAGCAACGAATGGGTCAACGAAAATATCAAAGAGGAAATAAAAAATTACATGGAGACAAATGGAAAAGAAAATACAATGGTCTAAAATGCTTTGAGATGAAGCAAAAGCTCTTCTAAGAGGGAAATTTATAGCAATACAGGTCTAACTCAAGAAGCAAGAAAATTATCAAATAAACAACCTAAACTTATACCTAATGGAGCTAGAAAAAGAAGAAACCCCCAAATCAGTAAAACAAAATAATACAGATTAGAGCAGAAATAAATTAAACAGAAACTAAAAAAACAGGATAACATCTCAATGAAACCAGGAGGTGGTTCTTTGAAAAGATCAACAGAATTGATAGGCTTTTACCTAGACCCATTAAAAAATAAAATAAAATAAAATAAAAATAAAAAAGGGCTCAAACAAAATCATAGGTGAAAGAGGAGATAATAACAGCCAATGCCAAAGAAATAGAATTATAAGAAAACATGATGAAAAATTATATGCCAACAAATCAGGCAATCCAGAAAAAATGGATAAATTCTTAGAAACATATAATCTCCCCAAGGTCATTCAGGAACAAACAGAAAATTTGAATCAACCAAGTACCTGCAATAAAAATAGAATCTGTAATCAAAAACTCATACTAAACAGAAGTCCAAGACTGGACAGCCTCACAGGTGAATGCTACCAAACATTTAAAGAAGAGTTAATACATATTCTCTCAAACTATTCCAAAAACAGAAGAGGAAGAAAAACTTCCAGATTCACTTATGAGGGGTGCCTGGGTGGCTCAGTCATTAAGCATCTCTCTTCAGCTCAGGTCATGATCCCAGGGTCCTGGGATTGAGCCCCATAACAGACACCCTGCCCGGTGGGAAGGCTGCTTCTCCCTCTCCCATCTCCAATATGAGGTTGCTATTACCCTGATACCAAAGCCAGATGAAGACACTACAAAAAAAGAAAACTGCAGGCCAATATCTCTGGTGAACATAGATGCAAAAATACTCAACAACATATCACCAAGTCAAATCCAAACAATACATTAAAAAATCATTCACCTCGATCAAGTGGAATTTATTCTTGGGATGTAAGGGTGGTTCAATATCCACATATCAATAACATGATGCATCACATCAAGAGAGGATAAAAACCATATGATCAGGACACCTGGGTGGCTCAGTCAGTTGAGCATCTGCCTTTGGCTCAGGTCATGATCCCAGTGTCCTGGGATTTAGTCATATGTTGGGCTCCTTGCTCAGTGGGGAGCCTGCTTCTCCCTCTGCTCTGCTTGTCGCTTCCCTGGCTTGTGCTATCTGACAAATAAACAAATAAAATCTTTAAAAAATAAAAGTAAAAGATCAATAGATGGAGAAAAAGGGCCCGACAAAGTATAACATGCATTCATGATAAAAAACCTTCAACAAAGTAAGTTTAGGGGGAATGCACTGTAATATAATAAAGGCCATATACTAAAAAAACCCCACAGCTAACATCATATTCACTGGTGAAATTCTAAAAGCTTTTCTCCTAAGATCAGTAACGAGATAAGGATATCCATTGTCACCACTTTTATTCAACACAGTACTAAAAGTACTAGCTACAGCAGTCAGACAAGAAAAAGGAATAAAAAGCAAATTGGAAGAAGTAAAACATGGACTATTTGCAGGTGACATGATACTATATACAGAAAACTCTAAAGACTACGAAAACAAACAAACAAGCAAACCCCTACTAGAAATGATACATGAATCTCAGTGAAGTCACAGGATATAAAATCAATATACAGAAATCTGATGCTTCTCTATACAGTAATAGTGTAGTGGCAGGAGAAATTTAAAAAAATATTCCATTTACAACTGCAGCAAGAATAAAATACCTACAAATAAACAAGGATGTGAAAGACCAATGACTTTAGTATAAAACGTTGATAAAAGAAACTGAAGATGGCACAAACAAATGGAAAGATATTTTATGCTATTTATAGAGTAGAAGAATCAGTATTGTTAAAATGTCCATACTACCCAAAGCAATCTACAGATTTATTGCAATCCTCTTCAAAATACCAACAGCATCTTTCATAGAACTAGAACAAATAATCCTAAAATTGGCATGGAACCACAAAAGACCCTGAATAGCCAAAGCAATCTTGAAAAAGAAGAACAAAGCTGGAGGTATCACAATCCCAGATTTCAACAAAGCTGGAATCAAAACAATATGGTATTAGCACAAAAACAGATACATAGATCCATGGAGCAGAACAGAAAGCGCAGAAATAAACTCATGTTTATTGGTGTTCCTGGTTAATTAATCTCTCACAAAGGAGGCAAGAGTATACAATTGGAAAAAACACAGTCTCTTCAACAGTTTTGGGAAAACTGGACAGTAGCTTGCAACAGAATGAAAGTGGACCACTTTCTTACATCAGACATAATAATAAACTCAAAATGTATTAAAGACCTGCATATGAGACCAGAAATCATAAAAACCCTAGAAGAGAGCACCGGCAGTAATTTCTCTGACAGCCATAGCAACATTTTTCTAGGTTTGTCTCCTGAGGCAAGGAAAACAAAAGCAAAAAAAACCCATTGGGACTACATGAAAATGAAAAATTCTGCACAGCAAAAGAAACAATCAACAAAACTAAAAGACAACCTACTAAATGAGAAAAGATATTTGCAAATCACATATCTGATAAAAGGTTAGTATCTAAAATATATAAATACCTTACATAATTCAACAACAAAACTCACAAATAATCTAATTTAAAATGGGGCAGAAGAAATGAACACACACATTTTTTTTCCAAAGAAGACATGCAGATGGCCCACCAGACACATGAAAAGATGATGAACACACTGATGATCAGGGAAATGCAAATCAAAGCACAACGACCTCACATCTATCAGAATGTCCAAAATCAACAACACAAGAAACAACATGTATTGGCGAGGATATGGAGAAAAAGGAATCCTATTGCACTATTGGTGGGAACACAAACTAGTTCAGCCACTGTGGAAAATAGTATGGAGTTTCCTCAAAATAAAAAATAGAACTACCCTAAAATATAGCAATCCCACTACTGGGTATTTACCCAAAGAATAAAAAAAAACAAATTCAGAGGTATATATGCACCTCTATGTTTACTCCAGTATTATTTACAATAGTGAAGATCCAGAAGGAGCCTAAGTGTCCATCGATTGATGAATGGATAAAAAAGATGTACATACATGCAACAGAATGTTATTCAATCATAAAAAAGAATGAAATCTTGGGAGTAGGCTCAGGTTATGATCTCGGCTCAAGTCATAATCCCCTTTGGCTCAGGTCATGAGTCCTACATTGGGTTTCCTGCTCAGTGGGGAGTCTGCTTCTCCCTTTCTCTATGCTTCCAAACCCCCTGCTCATGCTGATTCACTCACTCTCTAGTAAATAAAATCTTTAATAAAAAAATAATGAAATCTTGCCATTTGCAATGACATGGATGGAGCTACAGGGTATAATCGTAAGTGAAATAAATCAGAAAAAGAGAAATATCCTATGATTTCACTCACATGTGGAATTAAAGAAACAAAACAAAAATGAACAAAAAAAAGAGACAAAACAAGAAACAGACTCTTAGAGAAAACAAATTGATGGTTACTAGAGTAGAGGTATATGGATGGATGGGTGAAATAGGTGAAGGGGATTACGAGTATGCTTGTCATGATGTATACCTGTAATATACAGGATTGTTGAATCACTATATTGTGCACCCGAAACTAATATATCAATGTATGTTAACTATATTGGAATTAAAATAAATTATGAAAAGGAATATTTACTGATTGCAGTTTTGGAGAATCAAACATTTACATTTACTGGGAATGTAAGAGTTTATAGAGCAGGGTCCATAAAGTATGGCCTCTGGGCCAAATACAGCCTACCTTTTGTATGGTCCTCAAGTTAAAAATGGTATTTACATTTTTAAATGGTTGGAAGAATTGAGCTCACCACTCTTAGTTAATTTTCAGTGGCTTTGGAATTAGCTTATGCTACAGACTTAAAAATATTTCAACCTAAAACTGCAAGGCAAAATAGTACTTATACATGAAACTTATAGTATGATAAAATAATTTCAATGATAACTGCCATTTGTTGATTGGCAAGTAATGTCAGGCTGTGTTATACATTTCCTGAATTGTGAAGAAATAAAAGCAGATCGCCATTCTATACAAATTCCTGCAGCAGTATGATTTTCTGATTTCAGTCCACAGCAGTGTTTTTCAACACTGACGCAAGTGCAACAGAAATTTCCATATTCCAAAGTTTATTTATGCATCTGAGGAATTTTAATTTGAAGTGATTAACTTATAATAAAATGACATGCTAAATGGCATTCTTAAAGTCTTTTAGTTAATAGAAATCTAAAAATGTAATCTCATTGGTGAATATAGTCAATTAAAACCATATGCCCATGGACTGATATTAATAAGTGGTAGTACCTATCTATAAGGAAAGAAATTTGTAAAAGTGAAACACATAAAATCTTATATATTAGCATTAACAGATGAACATTTTGCAATAGATCTTTTTTTTTTTACAAGGACCACCAGCTTTGGGCCTTAATTTAAGTGAAATGTTATTCCCCCAAAAGAAAATTCTATTATTTACAATTGCAAACTTGTACTATCAAAACTACTCAATTTTTTATTTCTAATTCAGTTAATAAATATTAATGGAAGTTTGTGTCTTTTATATACAAGTACTTATATAATAACTTCAATTTTTCTTCTTAGTCTACAAGCCTATAATATTTAATATATGAACCTTCTCAGGAAAAGTTTACTGTGCATCTTAAAAAATGTATTAATATTTAAAATTTGCCTATATACACTTTTGGAAAATCTTAAGGAAATGATGTGACAATGACAGCATTACTTATAACAATGAAAAACTGGAAGCAATTTCAGTGTACATCAATTGAAATAATGATTTTCTTTTCTTTTTACCTAAGAATGTCATGATGCTTTCATAATGGGTTCTTATTATTCAACAAAGAAATGTGTAATAAACAAATATACATTATTTTATTCAATTAGTATTATTTTATTTAAGACTTTTACATCTGTGTTCTTAAGAAAAGCCAATGACTTTACTCGGCTTAATAGCTAACAAGACCTGACTGCTAATAAGGTTGTACTAGCCTTATAAAGTAAGGTGAATTTTTCTATTGTCTCTTCTCTGGCAAAATTTGTATGTGATTATTCACTGAAAATACACAAAAGATATACAATAAGTTTGAGAAGTACCAACTGTTACTGACCAACATAAGTGAACATTTGATTAAAATATAGACACACCTGCTTATGGCTGAAAAGACTCTACATGATAAAGATCAATTTTTACCACAAATAATCCGTAAAATCCAGTGGAATTACAATTAAAATCACTTTAAGGTTTTAATGGAACTTGACAAGTTAAAGTTCTTATTTCAAAGAAAATGGTTAAGAATATCAAAGTCTTACTCTAACATTAAGACTATATAGCACTTTTATACAGACATATAAAGCAAAGAGAAATACACATACCCATATAAATATGGTTTTCTTTGTGAGTTACTAAATCTAGTACTTTATGTTTAGCAGTGATTTAAGTGTTGGCTGTAAAATCTGTGGGCCATAAATTATTTCTGGAACATTCTGTCATTCCTCTTTATTATTTTTTTATTTTGAAGGTAACAACAGCTTTTTTTAGTTAACTTAAACTCAATTAGCCAACATATATTACATCATTAATTTTTGGTATAATGTTCAATGATTCATTAGTTCCATATAACACTAGTGCTCATCACATTAAGTGCCCTCCTTATTGCCCATTACCCAGTTACCCCATCCCCTCACCCATCTCCCCTACGACGACCCTTCAGTTTGTGTCCTAGAGACAAGAGTCTGTCATGGTTTGTCTCTCTCTGATTTCTTTCTATTCAGTTTTCCCTCCCTTCCCTTATGATCCTCTGACCAATTTCTTATGTTTCCCACATAAATGAAACCATATGATAATTGTCTTTCTCTGATTGGGTTATTTCACTTAGCATAATACCCTCCAGGTCCATCCACGTTAATATAAATAGTAGGTATTCATCCTTCCTAATGGCTGAGGAATACTTCATTGTGTATATGAACCACATCTTTATCCACTCATCTGTTGAAGGACACTTTGGCTCCTTCCACAGTTTGGCTATTGTGGACATTGCTACTATGAACATTGGGATGCAGGTGCCCCTTCTTTTCACTACATCTGTATCTTTGGGGTAAATACCCAGTAGTGCAATTGCTGGGTCATGGGACAGCTCTACATTTAACTTCGTGAGGAACCTCCATACTGTTTCCCACAGTGGCTCTACCAGCTTGCATTCCCACCAAAAATATAAGAGGGTTCCCCTTTCTCCACATCCTTGCCAACATCTGTTGTTTCCTGTCTTGTTAATTTTAGCCATTCTAACTGGTGTGAGGTGGTATCTCATTGTGGTTTTGGTTTGTATTTCCCTGATGGCTGATGATGTGGAGCATTTTTTCATGTGCCTGTTAGCCATTTGTATGTCTTCTTTGGAGAAATGTCTGTTCATGGCTTCTGTCCATTTCTTGACTGGATTATTTGTTCTTTGGGTATTGAGTATGGTAAGTTCTTTATAGATCTTGGATACCAGCCCATTATCTATATGTCATTTGCTTCAGTGAGGGACATCCCTTTCTGAAAATGAATGAAAAGGGTAGATTTCTAGGTGAATCATTGTGGTATCAGGATCCCAGGAGACACAGAATGAATGGGGGTGCCTTAACTGGTACAGTGGCTAAGCAGTGGAGCAAGGTGAATTTACTGTAAAATCAGTGTTTAGGCTTCATTGCCTCTCATTCGTATATAGCTTTTCCAGTACCTAATTTTGTATTTGATATTTTAGACTCTTTTTCATAGGAAGTACTCCTCAAATTATACAAGCTTCAAGCTCTATAAAACATGGATCCACCGCTGATGCACAACCATCAAAGTTCTCACATACTAGTGGACTGTGTTACCACATGCTTAGTTTACAATCATGTGTTTAGGAAGCACAAGGCACAAGGAGACATTGCAAGTTGTATAGTCCCTTTTTGTTTTGTTGATCTGTTTTTGGAAATTTATTGCATAAGATGAGATATAACAAGTCTAAATGGACAGCAGAGATAGCAATAGATCAGAAAAGTGTCATATTGATAAATCCTAACCTTTACTGCCACCCAACCAGGTTATTATTAAAGTATTACTGATCCAGAAGCAAATTTTCAAAAAAATACTCAGAAGACTAAAGCATTTAGTTTTTGTCATTCTCAGTAACAATTTTATAATTTATCATTTGCCAAACTGACTTAGTGTCATCATTTAGCACTATTAAGTGAAATTGGCTTCCACTGAACAAAAGATGACAAACACTGATAGTATTTGGCCATGATCCAGGTTTAAATATTTATACATATCCTTTCTGTGTCATCTAGGATCAAAAATAAAAAACTTGCTGTTACTGGGTTGTTACTACCTTTCACAAATGATCTGAATGTACTACAGGAATATGTAAATTTATAACAAGATATTTAAAACTAAAAAAAAATCTTGAAGACTTTCATCTTTAAATCATACATTTTGGGGGCGCCTGGGTGGCTCAGTTGGTTAAGCGACTGCCTTCGGCTCAGGTCATGATCCCGGAGACCCGGGATCGAGCCCCACATCGGGCTCCCTGCTCGGCAGGAAGCCTGCTTCTCCCTCTCTCACTCCCCCTGCTTGTGTTCCCTCTCTAGCTGCGTTTCTCTCTGTCAAATAAATAAAAATAAATAAATAAAATTAAATTAAATCATACATTTTGGATCAGTCATTGACAATGAACTTTTATGCCATATTGTTGTTATAACCTTTCCTAATTTTTGTAATGCTTCTAGGGATTGATAGCTTTGTATGAAATATAGAAATACCAAGATGGGGGAGGGGGACGAGATGGCAGAGAAGTAGGGGACCCTGTTTCAAACGGT
The DNA here is from genome assembly GCA_004023965.1 of Spilogale gracilis. NCBI lineage: Eukaryota > Metazoa > Chordata > Mammalia > Carnivora > Mephitidae > Spilogale > Spilogale gracilis. Next base: position 39,706 of record PITA01004630.1, on the reverse strand, counting down.
CCCCTGAAATGAGCTAAATATCTACCAGAACACTTTGAACGCATGAAATCAGACTGAGATGTAAGACTACACATTTCTGGACCTCTACGGAGGCAAAGAGCACTAGTGGAGAAGGAAAGCAGAGCGGAAGTGCTCGGACTAATCTCAGAGGAGAAACAGAAGGACGAGGGAGCCACCAGAAGCGACCAATTGCAAAGTAATACCCCAATATGAAAGTGCCCTATGCTTGGGGACTAGCATCAACTTGAGTCTGGTTAAAAAGCACTCAAAAACAAAAGGTCTTAAGAGACAGCTGGGGGAATCTCATGGATACTGGCAGGGACATAAAACTGCGGTCTGGGCCAGCGGTAGAAGGCGCTTCCCGTGCCTGAGTCAACCCGGTGGGACGGGGGAAGTCCCTGAAACCGTTCTTACACCACTGCTTGGGCTAGGCGCAAGCAACCTTTGCCAGAGGTCACTCTTCCTGTAGCCTTCCCAGCTAGGTGCAGGACCACCAGGTCTGAGAACACCTAGTGTGGGTGTGGGCTCCAGAAAGTGGTCCTGACAGTGACAAGCTTGCACAAACCAATATCACTCGCAATTTCTGTGGCATGGGAGTGAAGGGACAAGCAGGGGCCCCAGTGCCATTCTGGCTGGCGACTGGGGGATGCGTGCTACCTGTGAGAGGTGGCGGGTGCAGGGGAGAGTGTAGGGGAGGAGTCTGTGTGTGTCCCAGACCATCCAGAGGGGAACTGACTGAGGCTTCTCTCTGAGACTGAGGTCTGGGGACAGACAGCTTACTTTGCTCTGATTCTCCAAAAAGCTGCAAAAAGCTACAAAAGAACAAAAGCTCCAGAGAACAAAAGCCTGAAAAACTGGTTTCCACAGAGCCCAGCCCCCTGATAGGGGAGGGGAGAAGGCCAGCCCAAGCAAAATGGAAAAACAGTGTGGCAGGCCCCTCCCCCAGAAGGCAAGCCAGAACAACAAGCGGAAAACCACCAATGTGTCTCCATAAAACTGTACAACCCGAACATCAGGGAAAAAAACAATATATTAAGATCTCAGTACTACCCCCAAACCCGTATATTTTATAGATACGGGTTTCATTATTTTTTTTAAGTTGTTTTTTTTTTAATTTTAAATTCATTCTCAGGATTCTTGTTCTTTTATTTTTTAACTCACCTATTATTACAACTTGATATTTAATACAGCATTCCATAATAACTTTTTAACTTGAACTTTTTGCATACATATACTGTGTTTGTTTGTTTCTTCCTAAAATATACATATAGATTTAAGCTTCAAGGTAATCCTCCATTCCTATTCAATATTACCCTTATATATAAACCAGTTTTATTTCCCTATATTTCTAGAAAGTTGAGTCCTGTAACTAATAACAAGGTACACCCAGGAGGAACTGAAATACTTTCCTCACCAATAACGAGGGTGTGTATTCACCTTCCCCTCTTTATTCTTCTGTCAGTGTTTCTGTGTATTTTTTTTTTTTTACCCTTTGTACTATATAAATATTATTCTTGGGGGTCGTTTGTGCTGGGTTTTGCTTTTTGCTTTTTCCCCTTTCTTTTACTTTGGACAGTCTTTTTACTCTTTTTTGTTTTTGTGCCACAAAAATTCCATTTTGGCTGAGTTTCTTCTTGCTTTTTTACCGCTTTTTCTCTCTCCTTTTTCTTTCTTCTTCCTTTTCAGTGGTGACTTCTGATTGCTCCAAAACCTTCCAACAGGCAACTCACCTGGATCATGATTGATATATTCAGCTATACATCGCCTCAACCACCCCTCACCAATATGATTGGAGGAGGAACACCCAACAGAAGAAAAACTCAGGGACTGCAACCTCTGTCATAGAACTACTGGATATGAACACAAACAATATGACAGAAATGGAATTCAGGGTAGTAATTATCCAAACAATGGCTAAATTAGAAAAGACCATTAGTGGCAAGATAGAAGCTCTAAGGGCAAAGTGAAAGCCAATCTGGCAGAGGTTAAAAATGCTATCAGTGAGAGCCAATCTAATCTAAGTACTCTAACAGCTAGGATAAGTGAAGCAGTAGATCGCATTTGTGATCTAGAAGACAGACTGATTGAGAAGGAGAAGCAGGAGAACTCTTGGAACAAACAGCTTAAATCCCATAAAAACAGAATTAGGGAAATAAATGATGCCATGAAATGCTCTAATATCAGAATTATAGGGAGTTGAGAGAGAGAGAAGCCTAGAAGATATAGTTGAACAAATCCTGGATGAAAATTTCCCTAATCTGGGGAATGAAACAAATGTTCATGTCCTAGAGGTAGAGAGGACACCCCCCAAGATCAATGAGGCTAGAAAAATCTCCAGGCACATAATTGTGAAATTCACGCATCATAAATTCAAAGAAAATGTCTTAAGGGCAACTAGGGGGAAAAGATCTTTTATGTACAGAGGAAGGACCATCAGAATAACGCCAGACCTATCCACAGAAACCTGGTGAGCCAGAAAGGGCTGGCAAGAAATATTAAGGAAATTAAATGGAAAAAAATATGCAACCAAGGATAATGTACCCAACAAGGCTGACTTTCAAACTGGAAGGAGAGATAAAGAGCTTCTAGGACCGTCAAGGTCTAAAAGATGATGTGACCACCAAGCCAGCAGTACAAGAAATATTAAGAGGGGTTCTACAAAAGAGGAAAAAACCCAAGAGTGACACAGAACAGAAATTTACAGAGGTAATCTATAGAAACGAAATGAGAACTTCACAGGGAACACGATGTAAATAAAAATGTCTCTTTCAATAATCACTCTCAACATGAATGGTCTACATGCTCCAATAAAAGAGCACAGGGTTGCAGACTGGATAAAACAACAGGACCCATCCATATGCTGTCTACAAGAGACACATTTTGAATCTAACAATACATCCAAACTGAAAGTGAGGGAATGGAGAACCATCTTTCATGCCAATGGCCCTCAAAACAAAGCTGGGGTAGTGATTCTCATATCAGACAAATTGGATTTTAATCTAAAGACTGTTGTCAGAGATACAGAAGGACACTGCATCATTCTTAAAGGGCCTATACACCAAGAATATCTGACAATTGTAAGTTTTTATGCCTCCAACATGGGAGCAGCCAACATAAGCCAAATGTTAAGCAAAATAAAGAGTCATATTGATACGAATACATTAATTGTAAGAGATCTTAACACACCACTCTCAACAATGGACAGATCATCTAAACAGAAAATCAAAAAAGAAACAAGAGCTTTGGATGACACACTGGCATATTCAGAACATTCCACCCTAAAACAACAGAATACTCATTCTTCTTGAGTGCATATGGAACTTTCTCCAGAATACACAACATACTAGGTCACAAATCAGGGCTCAACTGATACCAAAAGATTGAGATTGTTCCCTGCATATTCTCTGACTGCAATGCCTTGAAACTGGAACTGAACCACAACAAAAAGTTCAGAAGGAATTCAAACACTTGGAAGCTAAAGACTATCCTGCTCAAGAATGTTTGGATCAACCAGGAAATCAAAGAACGTTAACATTTCATGGAAATCAATGAGAATGAAGATACATCAATCCAAAACCTATGGGAAACAGCAAAGACAGTCCTAAAGGGGAAATACATAGCCATCCAAGCCTCTCTCAAAAAACTGAAAAATCACGAATACCCCATCTCTCTTTACACCTTAAAGAACTGGAAAATCAACAACATATTAAGACAACCCCATACACCAGAAGGGAAATAATTAAGATTAGCACAGAGATCAATGAATTGGAAGCCAGAGATACAGCAGAACACATCAACGAAACTAGAAGCTGGTTCCTTGAAAGAATTAATAAGAGCGATAAACCAGTGGCCAAACTAATCCAAAAGAAAAGGGAGAGGGCCCAAATTAATGAAATGGGAGAGATCATTACTAACACAAAGAAAGTAGAAACAATCATCAGAAATTACTATCAACAGTTATATGTGAATAAGTTAAACAACCTAGAAGATATGGATGCATTCCTGAAAACCTATAAACTTCCAAGACTGAAACAGGAAGAAACTGACAACCTGAACAGACCAATATCTAGCAACAAGATTGAAGCAGTGATCAAAAACTTCCCAAAAAACAAGAGCCCAGGACCTGACGGATTCCCTGGGGAATTCTACCAAACATTCAAAGAAGATATAAGACCTACTCTCCTGAAGCTGGTTTAAAAATAGGAACAGAAGGAAAACTTCCAAACTCACGAACACTAACAATGAAAATATAGAAGGGAAATCAGAGAATTGATTCCATTTACTATAGCACCAAAACCCGTAATACCTAGGAATAAACCTAACCAAAAAAGTTAAGGTTCTCTACTCGAGGAACTACCGAACACTCATGAAAGAAAGTGATGAAGACACAAAAAGATGGAAGAGCATTCCAAGCTCATGGATCAAAAGAATAAACATTGTTAAATGTCCATACTGCCCAGAGCAATCTATACTTTCAATGCCTTCCCGATCAAAATTCCACCAACATTTTTCAAAGTGCTGGAAGAAACAATCCTAAAATTTATATGAAACCAGAAAAGACCCCAAATTGCTAAGGAAGTGCTGAAAAAGAAAAACAAAGCTGGGGACATCACATTGCCTGATTTCAAGCTTTATAACAAAGCTGTGATCACCAAGACAGCATGGTACTGGCACAAAAACAGACACATAGACCAGTGGAACAGAGTACAGAGTCCAGATATGGACCTACAACTCTATGGCCAAATAATATTCAACAAAGCAGGAAAAAATATCCAGTAGAAAAAAGACAGTCTCTTCAATAAATGGTGCTGGGAAAATTAGAAGAATGAAACTTGACCATTCTCTTATGCCACAAGGATAAACAACGTGAGGCAGGAATCTATCAAAGCCCTAGAGGAGAACATAGGCAGTAACCTCTTTGACATCAGCCACAGCAACTTCTTTCAAGACCCGTCTCCAAAGGTAAAGGAAACAAAAGCGAAAATGAACTTTTGGGACTTCATAAAAATAAAAAGCTTCTGCACAGCAAAGGAAACAGTCAGTGAAACAAAGAGGCAACCCACGGAATGGGAGAAGATATTTGCCAATGGCACTACAAAGAGCTGATATCCAAGATCTATAAAGAACTTCTCAAACTCAACAACCCAAAAAAAGATGATCACCTTAAAAAATGGGCAGGGATGTTGTTGTTGCCTCTTGTTTCCCAGTTTGTTTTATCTGTTTTTCCTTTCTTCTCTCTTCTTTCCTTTATTTTCTCTTTTACATATACATATAGTTATAAGCTTTGAGTGAATCCTACATCCCTATTCAATACTATCCCTATATATAACCAGTTCTAATCTCCCTATATCTTTAGAAAGTGGGCTCCTCCAACAATAATAACAAGACAAACTCAGGAGGATCTGAAATACTCTCCTTGCCCACAAGGAGTGTCTGCCCTCACCTTCCCACCCTAGTCTGTCAGTGTTTCTGTGTAATTGTTTTAGCTTTTGTATTATGTAAATACTGGTCTTGGGGGTCATTCAGGTTGGACTTAGCTTTTTGATCTCTTCATTTACTCTTGATGGCCTTTTTCTTTACCCTGTGGTAGTTCTGTACCATATAAATCCTACCACTGGGCCCCACTCTGGCAGGGGTTTCTTTTCTTGCTTCCTTTCTCCCTTTCTCTTTTTTCTTTCTTCTTCCTTTTTGGTGGTGAATTCTGATTGCTCCAAAACCTTCCAGCGACCAATTCACCTGGATAGTGGCTGATATATTTAGCTATACACCCCCTCAACCACTCCTTGCCACAATGACTCGGAGGAGGAACAACCAACAGAAGAAGAACCCTGAGACTGCAACCCTGGTCACAGAATTACTGGAAAAGAACATAAACAATATGACAGAAATGGAATTCAGGGCAGCAATAGCCCAAGCAATGGCTAATTTGGAAAAGAACATTAGTCTTAAAATGGAAGCCCTAATAACAGAAGTGAAAGCCGAGGTTAGAAAGGGTATTAATGAGATGCAATCTAATTTAAATATGCTAACAGCTAGAGTAAGTGAAGCTGAATATTGTATCAGTGATTTAGAAGACAGATGGATTAAGAAGGAGGAGCCAGAGAAGTCTTGGAGCAAACAGCTAAAATCCCATGAAAACAGAATAAGGGAAATAAATGATGCCATGAAACGCTCCAATATCAGAATTATTGGAATCCCTGAAGGAGTTGAGAGAGAGAGAAGCCTAGAAGATATTATTGAACAAATCATGGATGAAAATTTCCCAAATCTGGGGAATGAAACAAATGTTCATGTCCTAGAAGCAGAGAGGACACCCCCCCCTCCCCAGATCAATGAGGCCAGAAAAACCTCCAGGCACATAATTGTGAAATTCACGAATCATAAAACCAAAGAATATGTCTTAAGGGCAGCTAGGGGAAGCGATCCCTTACCTATAGAGGGAGGACCATCAGAATAACATCAGATCTTTCCACAGAAACCTGGCAAGCCAAAAAGAGCTAGCAAGACATATTCAGGAAGTTACATGACAAAAATATGCAACCAAGGATAATGTATCCAGCAAGGTTGACTTTCAAAATGGAAGGAGAACTAAAGAGCTTCCAGGACCACCCAGGTCTGAAAGATTATACAACCACCAAGCCAGCACTACAAGAAATACTAAGAGGAGTTCTATAGAGGAGAAACGAACCCAAGAGCGACACAAAACAGAAATTTACAGAGGTAATCTATAGAAACATAAACTCCACAGGCAACATGATGTCAATACAAATGTATCTATCAATAATCACTCTCAATGTGAACGGCCTAAATGCTCCAATAAAAAGACAAAGGGTTGCAGACTGGATAAAACGACAGGACCCATCCATACGCTGTTTACAAGAGACTCATCTTTAATCTAAAGACACTTCCAGATTGAAAGTGAGGGGATGGAAGACCATCTTTCATGCCAATGGACCCCAAAAGAAAGCCGGGGTAGCCGATTCTCATATCAGAGAAATTGGATTTTAGTCTAAAGATTGTAGTCAGAGACACAAAAGGACACTACATCATTCTTAAAGGGTCTAGACATCAAGAAGATCTAACAATTGTAAATATTTATGCCCCCAACGTGGGAGCAGCCAACTTCATAAGCCAACTGTTAACAAAATAGAGAATCATATTGATGTGAATACATTAATTGTGGGAGATCTTAAGACACCACTCTCAACAATGGACAGATCATCTAAACAGAAAATCAACAAATAATCAAGAGACTTGAATGACACATTGGACCAGATGGCTCTCATAGATATATTCAGAACATTCCACCCTAAAACAGCAGAATTCTCATTCTTCTCAAGTGCGCATGGAACTTTCTCCAGAATAGACCACATACTAGGTCACAAATCAGGGCTCAACTGATACCAAAAGATTGAAATTATTCCCTGCATATTCTCTGACCACAATGCCGTGAAACTGGAACTCAACCACCATAAAAAGTTCAGAAGAAAATCAAATACTTGGAAGCTAAAGACGATCCTGCTCAAGAATCTATGGATCAACCAAGAAATCAAAGAAGAACTAAAACACTTCATGGAAACCAATGAGAATGAAGATACATCGATCCAAAACCTATGGGATACAGCAAAGGCAGTCCAAGGGGGAAATTCATAGCCATCCAAGTCTCACTCAAAAAAATTGAAAAATCTCGAATACATCAACTCTTATTACACCTTAAAGAACTAGAAAATCAACAAAAAATTAAACCAACCCCCCATAAAAGACAGGAAATAATAAGGATTAGAGCAGAGATGAATGAATCAGAAACTAGAGATACAGTAGAACGCATCAACGAAACTAGAAGCTGGTTCTTTGAAAGAATCAATAAGATCGATAAACCATTGGCCAAACTAATCCAAAAGAAAAGGGAGAAGACCTAAACTAATAAAATTATGAATGAAAGGGGAGAGATCCCGACTAACAACAAGGAAATAGAAACAATCATCAAAAATTACTATCAACAATTGTATGCCAGTATGTTTAACAACCTAGAAGAGATGGATACATTCCTAGAAACCTATAAACTACCAAGACTGAAACAGGAAGACATTGACAATTTGAATAGACCTATATCTAGTAATGAGATTGAAGCAGTGATCAAAAACCTCTCCAAAAACAAGAGTCCAGGACCAGACGGATTCCCTGGGGAATTCTACCAAACATTCAAAGAAGAAATAACACCTACTCTCCTGAAGTTCTTTCAAAAAATAGAAATGGAAGGAAAACTTCCAGACTCTTTCTATGAAGCCAGCATCATTCCAATCCCCAAACCAGACAAAGACCCCATCAAAAAGATCCTTGCTAACAGGATCCAACAATACATTAAAAAGATTATCCATCATGACCAGGTGGGTTTTATCCCAGGGATACAAGGGTGGTTCAACACTAGCAAAACAATCAAAGTGATAGAACAAATCAATAAGAGAAGAGAGAAGAATCACATGGTACTCTCAATTGATGCAGAAAAGGCATTTGACAAAATAGAACACCCGTTCCTGATCAAAACTCTTCAAAGTAGAGGGATAGAGGGAACATTTCTCCAACTCAAAATCTATCTACGAAAAACCCACAGCGAATATCATTCTAAACGGGGAAAAACTGACAGCCTTTCCTCTGAGATCAGGAACAAGTCAAGGATGCCCACTCTCACCACTACTGTTCAACATAGTGTTAGAAGTCCTAGCAACAGCAATCTGACAACAGAAAGAAATAAAAGGTATCCACAGAGTGAAGAGTCCAGATATGGACCCACAAATCTATGGGCAAATCATCTTTGACAAAGCAGGAAAAAAAATCCAGTGGAAAAAATAAAGTCTCTTTAATAAATGGTGCTGGGAAAATTGGACAGCTACATATAGACGAATGAAACTAGACCACTCTCTTACATCGCACACAAAGGCAAACTCGAAATGGATGAAAGACCTCAATGTGAGGCAGGAATCCATCAAAATCCTGGAAAAGAACATAGGCAGTATCCTCTTTGACATCGGCCACAGCAACTTCTTTCAAGACACGTCTCCAAAGGCAAAGGAGACAAAAGCGAAAATGAACTTCTGGGACTTCATCAAAATAAAAAGCTTCTGTACAGCAAAGGAAACAGTCAACAAAACAAACAGGCAACCCACGGACTGGGAGAGGATATTTGCAAATGACACTATAGACAAAGGGCTGGTATCCAAGATCTATAAAGAACTACCCAAACTCAACATCCAAAAAGAAGATGAAGACATCAAAAATGGGCAAGAGACATGAAGAGGCACTTCTCCACAGAAGATATACAAATGGCTAACAGACACATGAAAAAATGTTCAGTGTCACTAGCTATCAGGGAAATTCAAATAATAACCACACTGAGATACCACCTTACACCAGTCAGAATGGCCAAAATTAACAAGACAGAAAACAACAAGTGTTGGAGAGGCTGCGGAGAAAGGGGAACCCTCTTACACTGTTGGTGGGAATGCAAGTTGGTGCAGCCACTTTGGAAAATATGGAGATTCCTTAAAAAAACTAAAAGTTAGAGCTACCCTATGACCCTGCAATTGCACTACTGGGTATTTACCCTAAAGATACAGGTGTAGTTAGAAGGGCCATATGCACCCCAATGTTCATAGCAGCAATGGCCACAATCTCCAAACTGTGGAAAGAGCCAAAGTGCCCTTCAACAGACGAATGGGCACAGAAGATATGGTCCATATATACAATGGAATATTATGCCTCCATCAGAAAGGATGAATACCCAAGTTTTGTAGCAACATGGACCGGATTGCAGGAGATTATGTTGAGTGAAATAAGCCAGAGAAAGTCAAATATTATATAGTTTCACTTACTTGTGAAGTATAAGGAGTAATATGGGGACAGTAAGAGAAGAAAATGTGAACTAGGGTAAATCAGGGAGGGGGATGAAATACAAGAGACTCTGGACTCAGAAACAAACTGAGGGCCTTGGAGGGGAGGGAGTAGGGGAATGGGTGAACCTGGTGGTGGGTATTGAGGGCACAAATTGCATGGAATACTGGTATGGGGCATAAACAATGTATTTTGGAACACAGAAAAAATAATGTAATAAAAAAATAAAAAATAAATTTAAAAAAAGTAAAAAAAAAAAAAAGAAATACCAAGATAGGCAACAGCTTATGCATATTTAAGATTATCATAGTCTAATGCTCCCCAATGTAACATTTAACTTAGTTTAAATCAACTAATAATCAAAATTTGAGGGGTGCCTGGGTGGCTCAATTGGTTAAGTGACTGCCTTCGGCTCAGGTCATGATCCTGGAGACCCGTGATTGAGTCCCACATCGGGCTCCCTGCTAGGCGGTAAGCCTGCTTCTCCCTCTCTCGCTCCCCCTGCTTGTGCTCCCTCTCTGGCTGTGTTTCTCTCTGTCAAATAAATAAAATCTTTAAAAAAAAAATCAAAATTTAAATTCTAATTATAGCTTTTCAAGTTGAAGCCTTGTCAAACATTGCTTTCACAATGTTTGCATTCATATTGCTGTATTTCAATTAAAGAAAGTAAAATGTTGACATAATTCTTTGTTATTTATTTCTATTATCTATCACTTTATAATAACATTTCAGATCAGACAAATCTGGTAAGTTTTAAAATCAGGAATAAAATACTGTTTCTGTAATGTGTTAATGTTTTGAAGTTCTGTATTTGTAGATTTGAGGAAAATTAACTTTTAAGATAGGAAGCCTATAAAGTAAGTATCAGATAGTATATGGACATAAATTTTAGTAATCAGCTCTTAATGTCTATATAAGTCATCTTATATGAATCAGAAAAATGAATAATCATTTTAAATGTGAAAATGTATATAGGTATAGACAACAAATGAATTTAATTACAGGGGCACATATTTTTATGTTAGAAAAGTTACTGGAAATTGTCTGTTTCTGAGATTTTTATAGAATTCATAAATAAAACCTACTGCCTCCTTTCAGGAGTTATATTTTTGACCTGTATGAATTTAAAAAAAAAGATTTTATTTATTTATTTGACAGAGAGAAACACAGCTGGAGAGGGAACAGAATCAGGGGGAGTGAGAGAGGGAGAAGCAGACCTCTCGTTGAGCAGGGAGCCCAATGCGGGGCTTGATCGCAGGACTCCAGAATCATGACTTGAGCTGAAGGCAGACACTTAACGACTAAGCCATCCAGGTGCCCCAAGGAAAAGCAGGCTTCCTGCCAAGCAGAGAACCTGATGTGGAGCTGGATTACAGGACTCTTGGACCATGACCTGAGTGGAAAGCAAATGCTTAATTACTGAGCCACACAGGTGCCCCTCTGAATTTTTCTTTGTGACTACTGGACTATTTGAATTCATTTGTTTAGCATATTATTTTTAGAGATTTATATTTTTGTAGAAAATTATTTATTTTTTTGTGTTTATTGTATTAATGTATATATAGGCATACCTTGTATTATTACATTTCACATTATTGCATATCATAAATGCTGCATTTCTTTTAACAAACTGAAAGTTTTGTAGTAACTGCATCAAGCAAATATATTGGCACTGTTTATCGAAAAGCATTTTGTTCACTCTGCATCACTCTCATAGTTTAGTAGTTCTCACGGTATTTCAAAATTTTCATTATTGCTGAATTTGTTATGGTGATCTCTGATCAGTGATCTTTGATGTTACTATTATGATTGTTTTGGGGCACCATGAATCATGCCCATATGAGGTGGTGAATGTAACTGATAAAAGTGTGTGTTCTGACTCCTCCACTGACTATTTGCTGGTCTCTTTCCATCTCCTTGGGCTTCCCTATTCTCTGAGACACAACAAAATTGAAATTAGGCCAGTTAATAACCTTATAATGACCTCTAAGAGGTTCAAGTAAAAGGAAGAGCTTTGTTTCTCTCACTTTCAATCAAAGGCTAGAAATGATTAAACTAAGTGTGGAAGGTACAGCAAAGGCCAGAACAGGCTGAGAGCTAGGTTTCTGTACCAAAAAGTCAAGTTATAAATGCAAAGGAAAAGTTCTTGAAGGAAATAAAAGTGCTATTCCAGTGAACCCATGAATAACAAGAAAGCTAAACAGCCTTATTGCTGATGTAAAGAAACTTTTAGTGACTGGATAGAAGATAAAACCAGCTAGAACTACCCTTAAGCCAAATCATAATCCAGAGAAAGGCCCTAACTCTCTCCAATTCTGTGAAGGCTCAGAGAGGTCAGGAATGTGCAGAAGAGAAGTATGAAGCTAGCAGGTGTTTCATGAGGTTTAAGAAGCTATCTTCATATCATAAGAGTTCAAGATGAAGCAACAGGTGCTAATGTAGAAGCTGCATTAAGTTACCCAAAACATCTAGCTAAGATCATTAAATGGAGGTGGCTATAGTAAACAACAGATTTTCAATGCAGATTAAACATCCTTCTATTGGAAGCAGATGCCATCTGTGACTTTCATTGCTAGAAAGAAGTTAATACTTGGCTTCAGAGCTTCAAAGGACAGGCTGAGTGTCTTGTTAGGGGGAAATGCAGCTGGTAACTCTAAGCTGAAGTCAATGTCCATTCATCATTCTGAAAATCCTAGGCTCCTAGGCATTATGCTACATCTACTCAGCCTGTGCTCTAGACATGTAACAACAAAGCCTGGAAGGAGGGCATGTGATGTAATGAGCACTGGCTATTTTTTTTTTAAAGATTTTATTTATTTGACAGAAAGAAACACAAGCAGGGGGACTGAGAGAGGGAGAAGCAGGCTTCCGTGGAGCAGGGAGCCCGATGTGGGACTTGAACCCAGGTCTCCGGGGATCATGACCTGAGCCAAAGGCAGTCGCTTAACCAACTGAGCCACCCAGGCGCCCCTGAGCACTGGCTATTATATAAGACTGATCAATCACTGACTTCTACCTCTGAAACTAATAATATATGTTAATGAATTGAATTTAAAATTTTTAAAAAGCACATTTTTTTAACAGCATGGTTTACTGAGTATTTTAAGCCTGCTTTTGAAACCTACTGCTCCAAGAAAAGATTCCCTGCAAAATATTATTGCTCATTGACAATGCACCTGGTCACCCAAGAGCTCTGATGGAGATGGCCAATGAGATTCATGTTGTTTCCATGTGCACTAACACAATAGCCATTCTGTAGCCCATGGAACAAGGAGCAATTCCACCTTTCACGTTTTCTTATTAAAGAAGTACATTTCATAAGGCTAGACTGCCATATACAATGATTCCCCTGATGGATCTAGGCTAAATAAATTGAATACCTTCTGGAATGCATTCACCATTTTAAATGACATTAAGAACACTCATGAATCATGGAAAGAGGTCTAAATACCAAAACAAATAGGAGTTTGGAAGAAGCTGATGCCAACCCTCACTTATGATTTTGAGAGATTCAAGATTTCAGTGGAGGAAGTAACTGCAGATTTGGTGAAAAATAACAAAAGGACTAGAATTAGAAGTGGGGTCTGAAGATGTGACTAAACTGCTGCAATCTCATGATAAAACTTGAACCAATAAGAGTTGCTCTTTATGGATGAGCAAAGAAAGAAGTATTTTGAGATAAATTCAACTCCTAGTGAAGATGCTATGAAAACCATTCATGAAGAATTTAGAAGATTACATAAACTTAGTCAATAAAGCAGCATCAAGGTTTGAGGGGATTAACTCCAATTTTGAAAGTTCTACTATGGGTAAAATGTTACCAAATAACATTAGTGCTACAGAGAAGTTGTCTGTGGAAGGAAGAGTCTATTGAGGCAGAACTACACTGTCTTCTTTTAAGAAGCTGCCGCAGCCACTCTAACTTTCTGCAGCCACCACCTTGATCTGCCATCATCAAGGCAAGATCCTTCACCAGCAAAAAGATTACAACTCACTGAAAGATCAGATGATAGTAATTTTTAGCCATAAAATATTTTTAAGTTAAGGTATGTATATTATTTTTGAGCTATAGTATTATTGTATCATACTTAATAGACTACAATAAGATATAGATCAAAGTTCTCAATACACTGGGAAACCAAAAAATTCATTTGACTCACTACATTGTAGTGGTCTTGATCTGTATCTATATATTATCTCCAAGGTATGCCATATAATTATAATAATTTGAAAAAAAACTCTTCTGATCTTTTTATATACTGCTATGGAGTCATCTCAGGAAAAAATCAAGTTGGCAATGTATTTGGTGTGCTACTTAAACATTAAAACAGGGATTTATGTGAACATATATGCATCTGTATATATTGACCCTACATGCATATTTAATTATATATATATAATTATATATATTTTCCATAAAAGATAAACAATAATGATAACCTAAAGAGGAAGGAAAGGAAAATTGTGAAAAAAACAGACTGCAGTTAGATTTCATTGAATGTGCCATTTTTTAAGATCTGATTTAGAACCATTTTTATATAATTTTAAGATAAAGTAAAAATTCAGAAGTACTCCTCAAATATCATAATCAAAATTAAACTAATGAATTAGTACATCAATTTGGTGGCATTACCACATGAAAAAGATATTTTTTCAAGTCAGTTTAAAATACAGACATTTTACCTCTTGTGGCATATCTCTAAAAAAACAAAGGGATTGCAATGAAATCTTAAAATGTTTTCATTATTCTACTAGTAGGAATAATATTTGTAGAAATATTCTAAAACTATTTTCTATAAATGTATAACAGAGGTCAGTGAAGTATAGCCTGTGAACCAAATCCAACTTACAACCGGTTTCTGTAAATAAAGTTTTGTTAAAATAGCCATACACAGTCTCACCATAAGAAGATGGCAGAGGAGTAGGGGACTCTAGTTTTGTGTGGTCCCTGGAATTCAGCTAGATAGCTATCAAATCATTCTGAACACCTGCAAACTCAACTGGAGAGCTAAGAAAACAATTGCTGCAATTCTATAAATAGAAAAGCAAACAGTTTTCATAAGGGGGTGCAGAGAAGTGAATCCGAGGTGATATACTAGAAGATAAACCATGGCAGGGAGGGGGCCTTTGTAAGCCGGGTACTGGAAAGTGATACAGCAGCAGAGTGCAAAATCAAAAATTTTAGAAGCCTGATCTGGTGGGGCACGTCCCTGCCTGAAAGGTGCTGAGGTGGCAAAGGGGAGTAGAATCCTAGGTGGGACAGTGTCCTCTTAGGATCTCTGGGGTCACAGAAAGAACAGGGATCCTGAGTATGGCAGAGGTCCCGAGTGTTAGAACAGAGAAGCCAGCTGCATACAGCGGAGTGGGCTTTCAGATGGTGTTGCCATAAACCGTGAACTGCAGCACCCTGGGGTGACCAGTCTTCATGTAGGGGCCCAACAAGAGGCAGAAATGAGGGAGACTCCCCCTCCCTGCTCTGGGAGGAGTGGCACAGGTGCATGCCACAGGAGTCTGTAAAGTTGGGAGACTCAAAATGGGGTCACTTGCCTGAGATAAAAACATTCAGATGCATGCTGGGTGAACACAAAGTGTGGACAGAAACCAGGAGACTCTACTGCTTTTCTGTGATGGCTCACGGAAGAGTGGGGGGCACAGATTTTCAGCTCAGGGGCTGGATACTGGGGTACAGCCATTTTATCCTCCAAAGAAGTACAGAACAAAAACCACAGAGAGCTTTCTGGAGCTCCTTACACTGAGCCGGGACCCTGGCAAGGGGGTGTAATTACACCGGGGCAAAGACACTTGAGAATTAGTGCAAGAGGCCCCACCACCAGAAGACGGGCTGGAACATCTGGCTTATACCAAGTTTACCAGTCACACAGAACTGCAAAACTCCAGTGCTAGGGGAAAATAGTACATAGAATTCAGGGTTTTTCTCATGATTCTTTAGTCTTTCAGTTTAATTTTTTTTCTTTTTCCTCTTTATATTTTTTTTTCAGATTTTATTTATTTATTTGACAGAGAGAACACAGCTAGAGAGGGAACACAAGCAAGGGGAGTGAGAGAGGGAGAAGCAGGCTTCCCGTTGAGCAGGGAGTCTGATGTGGGGCTCGAGCCCGGGTCTCCAGGATCATGACCTGAGCCAAAGGCAGTCGCTTAACCAACTGAGCCACCAGGCGGCCCCTTTTTATCCTTTTCAACCAGTCTCTTATTTTATCAACTTTTTAAGTCTTTTTTAATTTTTGTTTTGATATATATATGTATACACACATACATATATACACACATATATATACATATATATATTTACTTCTTTTTGGCTTCCTTTCATTGTATTCAATTTTATTTTTTATATTTATAAGTCTTTCTTTACAATCTTGGGATCTAGTATCTTCTAGCAAACAGACCAAAATGCACTTAGGACCTAGTGTATGATTCTGTTCTGTCCACATGTTTGATTATATTCTCTCATTTTTTCGTTATTGGTTTCTGAACTCTTCAAATTTGTTTAGTGTATATTTTGCTGGGGTCATGGTTGATATCTTTGCATTTTGTTCTCTCATTCATGTATTCTTCTCTGGACGAAATGACAGGATGGAAAAACTCACCCCAGAAAAAAGAACAAAAGGCAGTACTAAATTCCAGAGACTTAGTCAATATGGATATAAATAAGATGTCAGAGCTAGAATTGAGAATGATGATTATAATGATACTGGGTTTCAAAAAACCATAGAAGACACTATAGAATCCCTTTCTAAAGAAATAAAAAAACCCTAAAATCTAATCAGGTTGAAAAAAAAAGGTATAATGAGATGCAATCAAAATGGAGGCTCTATTTGCTAGGATAAATGAGGCAGAAGAGAAAATCAGTGATATAAAAGATAAAATGATGGAGAATAATGAAAATTGAGAAAAAGAGAGATAAATGACTACTGGAGCATGAGAGGAGGTTTCGAGAGATCAGGAGCACTATAAAGCAAAACAATATTAGAATAATTGGGGTCCTAGAAGAAAAGGAAAGGGGGCTAGGAGGGATATTTGAGCAAATTATAGCTGAGAACTTCCTTAATCTGGGGAAAGGAATAGGCATTCAGGTCCAGGAGGCTGAGAGAACAGCCCTCAAAATCAATAAAAGCAGGTCAACACCTCGACATATAACAGTGAAGACTGCAAATTTCAAAGACAAAGAGAAAGCCCTGAAAGCAGCTCTGGACAAGAGTTCCTTAGGTACAGAGATAAAAACAAGGCAGGCAGCAGACCTATCCATACATAGAGACCTGGAAGGCCAGATAGCACTGGCATGATATATTCAGGGTGCTAAATGAGACAAATATGAGGCCAAGAATACTATATCCATCAAGGCTGTCATTCAGAATAGAAATAGAGATAAAGAGCTTCCAGAACAAAGAGAAATGAAAATAATTTGTGATCACTAAAACAGCCTTGCAAGGAATAGCAAAGGGGATGTTTTAAGTGAACAGAGAGACCCAAAGTAACATATACCAGAAAGGAATAGAGATAATAGATAGAAGCAATAACTTACACGTAATACAATGGCATTAAATTCCTATCTTTCAGTAGTTACTATGAGTATAAATGGGCTAAATGCCCAAATCAAAAGATACAGGGTATGAGATTGGATAAAAAAGCAAGACCTATGGTAGGCTGTCTGCAAAAAACTCAATTTGGACCCAAAGATACTTCTAGTTGAAAGTGAGGGGATGGAAAACCATTTAACATGGCAATGGACATCAAAAGAAAGCAATCCTTAGACAAAATAGATATTAAGCCAAAGACTGTAATAAGAGATGAGAAAGTCACTATACCATAATTAAAGGGTCACTCCAACAAGATCTAAATATTGTAAATATTTATGCCCCTAACATAGGAGTAGCCAATTGAATAAACCAATTAATAACAAAATTAAAGAAACACACTGATAATAATACAGTAATAGTAGAGGACTTTAACACCCCACTCACTGCGATGGATAGATCATCTAAGTAAAGATCAACAAAGAAACTATGGCTAGAATGACACACTGGACCAAATGGACTTCATACATATATCCAGAGCATTCCATCCTAAAGCAACAGGATACACATTGTTCTCGAGTGCACATGGAACATTCTCCAGAACTGGGTCACAAATCAGGTCTCAACTGGTACCAAAAGACTGGGATTATTCTCTGCATATTTTCAGACCACAGTGCTTTGAAACTTGAACTCAATCACATGAGGAAATTTGGAAAGAATTCAAATAGGTGGAGGTTAAAGAGCACCCTACTAACAAATGGGTCATCAGGAAATTAAAGAATGAAAAAAATTTATGGAAACAAATGAAAATGAAAACAGCACTGTTCAAAACCTTTGGGATGCAGCTAAGGTGGTCCGAAGAGGGAAGTATATAGTAATACAACCTTTTCTAAAGAAGCAAGAAAGGTCTCAAATATACAACCTAACCTTATATCTGAAGGAGATGGAGAAAGAATAGCAAATAAGGCCTAAACCCAGCAGGAGAATAGAATTAATAAAGATTAAAGCAGAAATCAATGATATCAAAAGCAAAACAACAGAACAGATCAACAAAACTAGAAGCTGGTTCCTTGAAAGAATTGATAAGATTGATAACCCCGTAGCCAGACTTATCAAAAAGAAAAGAGAAAGGACCCAGATTAATAAAATAATGACCGTAAGAGGAGAGATCACAACCAACACCAAAGAAATGTGAACACTTATAAGAATATATTATGAGTAATTATATGCCAAGAAATTTGACAATCTGGAAGAAATGGATGCATTACTAGAGATGTAGAAACTACCAAAACTGAAACAGGAAGAAACAGAAAACTGAACAGACCCATAATCAGAGGGAAACTGAAGCAGTAAACAAAAATCTCCAACAGGATCCAGGGCTTCCCAGGGGAATTCTACCAGACATTTCAAGAAGAAACAGTACCATTTTAAGTACCAATAAAAAGAAAAAGAAAAAGAAAAAGAAAAACAAAAGAAGAAACAGTACCTATTCTCTTCTGAGGCTGTTTCAAAAAATAGAAATGGAAGGAAAACTTCCAAACTTTTTCTATGAGGCCAGCATTACCTTGAGCCCAAAACTGGAAAAAGACCCCATTAAAAGAATTACAGGTCAGTATCCCTCATGAACATGGATGCAAAAATTTACCAAGATACTAGCCAATAGGAATTCAACAGTACATTAAAAGGATTATGCACCACGACCAAGTGGGATTTGTTCCTGGATTGCAAGGATGGTTCAACATCCACAAATCAACCAATGTGATACACGACATTAATAAAAGAAAGGTCCAGAACCATATGATCCTCTCACTACATGCTGAAAAAGGATTTGACAAAGTACAGCATCCTTTCTTGATTAAAACTCTTCATGGTGTGGGGACAGAGGGAACAATCTCAGTATCATAAAAGCAACATACAAAAATCCCACAGCAAATATCATTCTCAATGGTGAAAAACTGAGTGCTTTCCCCCTGAGGTCAGAAAGACAGACAGGGATTTCCACTCTTACCACTGTTGTCCAACATAGTACTAGAAGTTCTAGCCTCAGCAATCAGACAACAAAAACTACGAAAAGTCATCTGAATCAGCAGAGAAGAAGGCAAACTCTCACTTTTCACAGATGACATACTTTATGTGGGAAACCCAAAAGACTCCATCCCAAAATTGCTAGAACCATAAAAAAAATTCAGCAAAGTGGCAGGATATAAAATCAATTAAGAGAAATAAGTTGCATTTCTATACACTAACAATGAGACAAAAGAAAGAAATTAAAGAATTAATCCCATTTACAATTGCACCAAAACCCATAAGATAGCTAGGAATAAACCTAACCAAAGAGGTAAAAGGACCTGTACTCAGAAAAGTATAGAATAGTCATGAAAGAAAGTGAGAACGACACAAAGAAATGTGTCCATGCTCAAGTACTGGAAGAACAAATATTGTTAAAATGTCTATGCTTCCCAAAGCAATCTACACATTCAGTGCAATCCCTAGCAAAATACCATCAACCGTTTTCACAGTGCTGGAACAAACAATCCTAAAATTTGTATGGAACCAACAAAGACTCTGAATAGTCAAAGGAGGGTTGAAAAAAAAAAGCTGTTGGCATCATAATTCCTGACTTCAAGGTCTATTACAAAGCTGTAATCATTAAGATAGTATGGTACTGGCATAAAAAGAGACACATAGATCAATGGAACAGAATAGAGAATCCAGAAATGGACCCTCAACTCAGCTAATCTTCGACAAATCAGTAAAGAATATGCAATGGAAAAAGACCATCTCATCAATAAGTGGTATTGGGAAAACTGGACAGCCACAAGCAGAAAATTGAAACTGGACCATTTTCTTACACCACACACAAAAATAGATTGAAAATGGATGAAGGATGTCAAGGTGAGATAGGAATCCATCAAAATCAAAATCGGATAACCACAGGCAGAAGGAAACTGGATCATTTTCTTACACCATACACAAAAATAGACTCAAAATGGATGAAAAACCTAAATGTGAGATAGGAATCCATCAAAATACTAGAGGAGATCACAGGCAGTAACCTCTTTGACCTTGGCCTAGAACTTCAGGCTAGACATGTCTCCAAAGGCAAGGGAAACAAAGGCAAAAATGAACTATTGGGACTTCATAAAAATAAAAAGCTTCTCCAGAGAAGGAAACAGTTGACAAAACTAAAAGACAACTGACAGAATGGGAGAAGATATTTGCAAATGTCTTATTAGATAAAAGGCTAGTATCTAAAATCTATAAAGTACTTATCAAACTCAACACCCAAAGAACAAATAATCCAGTCAAGAAATAGGCAGAAGATATGAACAGGCATTTCTCCAAAGAAGATATACAAATGGCCAACAGACACATGAAAAAACGTTTAACATCCCTCGACCTCAGGGAAATACAAGTGAAAACCATAATGTGATACCAGTCTATACCTGTCAGAATGGCTAAAATTAACAAGTCAAGGAACAATGAATATTTGCAAGGATGCAGAGAAAGAGGAACCCTCTTATACTGCTGATGGGAATGCAAAGTGGTGTAGCCACTCTGGGAAACAGTATGGAGGCTCCTCAGAGTTAAATATAGAGCTATCCTACAACCCAGCAATCGCACTACTAGGTATTTACCCCAAAGATACAAATGCACCCCAATGTTTATAGAACCAATGTCCACAATAGCCAAACTATGGAAACAGCCCAGATGTCCATGGACAGATGAATGGATAAAGATGATGTGTTATATATATATACAATGGAATACTACTCAGACATCAAAAGAATGAAATCTTGCCATTTGCCAATGATGTGGATGGAACTAGAAGGTATTATGCTAAGCGAAATAAGTCAATCAAAGAAAGACAATTAGCATATGATTTCATTCATATATGGAATTTAAGAAACAAAACAAAGGAGCATAGAGGAAGGGAGGGAAAAAAAATTAAGACGAAATCAGAAAGGGAGACAAACCATAAGAGACTCTTAACCAAAGGAAACAAACTGAGGGTTGCTGGGCAGGGGTGGGGGGGTAACTGGGTCATGGGCATTAAGGGGGGCACATGATGTAATGAGCACTGGGTGTTATAGACAACTGATGAATCACTGAGCTCTGCCTCTGAAATGAATAATACACTATATGTTAATTAACTGTAAATAAGGTGAAACTAAAAAAGATGAAAAAAAAATTCTCACCAGAGGGGCGCCTGAGTGGCTCAGTTGGTTGGGCGACTGCCTTCGGCTCAGGTCATGATCCCGGAGACCTGGGATCAAGTCCCGCATCAGGCTCCCTGCTCGGCGGGAAGCCTGCTTTTCCCTCTCTCACTCCCCCTGCTTGTGTTCCCTCTCTGGCTGTGTTTCTCTGTCAAATAAATAAAATCTTAAAAAAAAAAAAAATTCTCACCAGAGGCCCACCAGATACGTAAAAGAAAAAAAGAAAAAAACCCATACTCATTGTTTACATATTGCCTATTTCTGCTTTTAAGCTACAATGGCAGAGTTGAACAATGACACTTATGTTACCTCCAAGGCCTAAAATATTTACAATCTAGTCCATTTTAGAAGAAGTTGACCACTTTTTGTCTAGCTCTCCTTAAAAAGCAATGACAAGGTCAGTAGAAATAAGCATGCTAGGGCACCTAGGTGGCTCAGTGGGTTGAAGCCTCTGCCTTTGGCTCAGGTTGTGGTCGTGGGGTCCTGGGATCAAGGTCCATGTCGGCTCTCTGCTCAGCAGGGAGCCTGTTTCTTCCTCTACTCTCTCTGCCGGCTTCTCTGCCTAGTTGTGATCTCTCTCTGTCGGATGAATAAGTAAAATCTTAAAAAAAAAAAGATATAAGCATGCTAGCATCCAGTCTGAATTCTAGTGTCCATTTGTAACTAAAAGAAATCAAAACTATTTGGAGATAATCAGTGATATCAGGCTAGGGGTGCCTTATCATACAAGGAGGCAAGGAAGAGATCAGTGCTTAGGGTCATCTTAATAGTATTCAGAAATCAACTTAAAGGGATTTCCATGACTAAAGATGAGTGAAAAAATATTGCCATCTGTACACTCTTTAGCAACAAAATTAATGAAATCCAGCCTCCAATGATGATATACTAGAAATGAGATGTACCAAGAAAATGTGACCCTAACAAGAAGAAAAACTGGTCACCTGAATCACACCTAGAGATATCAGAAATAATGGAATTAGCAGGCAAGAACTTTAAGAGATACACACATACACACACATTTGTTTATACATATATATTTATACACACACATATATATATACACACAAAGATTTAAGTGAAACCACAAACATAATAAAGAATTAGATGACATTGAAAGGAACCAAATGGGACTAGAGCTTTAAAACAGTATATCTAAAATGAAAAGTTCACTGAAAAGGACTAAACAAATTAGAAAAAAAGATCAGTGAACTTAAAACAATAGAAACAATCCAACATTAAACACATTGAGGAAAAAAGACTGAAAAGGAAATGAAGAGAGCCAGTGGACGATATCAAGCAGTGTAACATATACACAGAAAGGGAATAAGTACTGAAAATAATAAGCAGAGCTTTCGTGTCCAGTGGATAAGTGGTATAACATAAATGTAATTGGCTACTCAGAATGAGAAGGGAAAAGTGAGAAAATATTTAACCAGATAAGGACTGAAAATTTTCCAAATATGATGAAACCTATTAACCTATAAGAGAAAGAAATTCCACAAACTCCAAACAGTATAAACACACATATGCACACATGACCGTACACACACACACACACACACACACACACACTCACTCACAGGTACAACATGATCAAACTACTGAAAACTACTGACAAAGAGAAAATCTTGAAAGCAACCAACCAGAGGAAAAAGACATTATGTATAGAGGAATGAAGATCAGACAGATCAAAGACCAACCATCTGAAACTCTGCAATCCACAAGACAATAGTCTGTTCCATTGGCTTTCCTGTAGAATTGTATCAAACATTTAAGGAAGAAATCATACCAACTACAGACACACTCTTCCAAAAAATGAAAAAAAAAGAGGAAAAGAAGGAGCGAGGAAAGGGGAGTGGGAGAAATGAAGCCTAGGAGAAAGGAAATGTAGAATACTTCACACTTCATTTTGTAACATTGATGCCAAAACAAGAAAGACATTAAAACACTACAGATCAATATGCACATACTGTGGTGTGCATGTCTGTGTCTGTATGTATACATACAATAGTGTGTGTATATATATGTATATATATATACATATATATATAAAACAGAGAGAAATTAAGAACTTAAATAAGTCAAAAATATGCCATATCCATGAACTCAGTATTTTTTTTTCTTTTTTGAGAGACAGAGAGCGAGAAGGAGGGAAAGAGTGAGAATGTGGAGGTGGGGGAGAAGGAGAGAGAGAATCTTAAGCAGGCTCCACACCCAGTGTGGAGCCCAACATGGGGCTCAATATCATGACCTGAGCTGAAATCAAGTTGGACACTTAACCAAAAGAGCTACCCAGGTGCCCCTGAACTCAGTATTTTTAAAATGTTAACTGTTCCTCAACTGATTTATAAATATAATGTGACCCCAATAAAATCCCAGCAGAATTTTTAAAGAAACTAATAAAATATCCTAAAATTTATATGAAAATACAAAGGACCTAGACTAAAATAATTAAAAAGAAAGATAATTACACTGCCTGATTTCAAGATTTACAGTAAACAATAACAAAACAGAGTGATACTTGCTATAGTAATAAGCAGTATATCTAAATTTTAGGATAATTGACATTTTGGGTCAGATATTTTCTTGTTGTTAGGAGTTGTCCCATGTTCTGTAAGATGTTTAATAGTATCCTCAACCTCTACACACTAGATATCAATAACTCAACTGCTGTCATAATAAGAATTGTCTCAAGATATTGCCAAATGTCCCTTGGGGTGGGAGAAGGAAATAAAATTATCCTGTTGAAAACTACTGGTATAGACATATAAATCAATGGAACAGAATACAGAGTTCAGAAACAGACACACAGATATGTGCCCAATTGATTTTCAAAGAGGTGCAAAAGCAATTCGGTGGAAAAAGAATAGTTTTGAAACAACTGTACAACCATATTCAAACAGAACAAAACCTCAACCCATACCTGGTTGCACATTCAAAAACTGGGCATACATCTACATAAACTAAAATTATAAATTTTTTGAAGAAAAAGTATAAGAAATTAATTGCAGCATTGGGTAGCAATGTAAAGCTTTCTTAGATCTGACTCAAAAGGGCACAACTTATCCAATAACTTCCAGTTACAAAATAGTATACATTATGTAATTATATTTAAATTAAATTCTTGACAGTGTCATCTATAGTAATGAAAAGCCAACTGGTGGATCCCTGGGTTTGGGCAGGAGGGTGACTAAAAAGAACTTCATGGGGTGGTGAAAATGTTCTTTAAATAAATGTTCTATAAATGTTCTATATGGTGATGATTATGTGACTATATACATTTGTCAAAACTAATCAAACTGCAAATTTAAAATTGGTGAATATGATTGT
Source organism: Spilogale gracilis (assembly GCA_004023965.1). Taxonomy (NCBI): domain Eukaryota; kingdom Metazoa; phylum Chordata; class Mammalia; order Carnivora; family Mephitidae; genus Spilogale; species Spilogale gracilis. The sequence continues at coordinate 14,736 of PITA01004630.1, read as the reverse complement.
ATATGAATTTCTCAATGTTATAAATTTAAAAATAATATTTTCAATGGATTTAGGCATATGAATTATTTTTAAGTTAAGGTATTAATAATAATGATATACAAAAAACAGAATAATAATGATTACAAAAAGCAGCATTAGAGAATGCTAGGAAAATGACTTACTATTTTGAAATGTGCAAAATACAGATAAATAATCCAGCATTTTGCCTTTTCTTTCCTACAAGAACTGTACCTTAGAATAATGCCAAGAGCAAGGAGGAAAATGATTTTAAGAATTCCAGCTAACAAATGAAGAAGGAATAACAGACTATCACTATTTTGCAGCACTAAAGAAATAATCGATGTAATAGCAATGATTCAAGCTACAGTGACAGAAAACTTAGGGGAAGTGTATGAATGGATTAGATCAATAAATCCTGAACCCACCAATCAACCTTAATATTGCAAAAAAAGAAAACTTAATATTATTTGTCAGTTGACACACAACAATATGTAAGAAGCATCTTTGTCAAAAAACCCAAAACAAATGGACAATAACTTTTTTTCTTTTTCCCTGTTTGTATGTATACACACATAGATAAATGAATTACTGGTTTACAGGAAATATGGGAAACAGAGGAACATGTTGAGCATTCCAAAGATAATGCAACTGGCACAATTCAAAATATGAGAAACTCTTCAGGGAAAATGGCTCAGTTTATTCAAAAAAGAAATTGCAAAACACGTGGGGGATAGAGAGTTAGCTGGACTTCATATTAAAATAGATATCTGAGACACACCAACAAAATGTAATGTTGGACCCTGTTTGTGTCCTGTGATCCAAGTACCTTTTCGGTTGTTTAAAATAACACTTCAGGAGATAACAGGGAAATGTGAATATCAACTGGATTATGTGATGATATTAAGAAACTAAGGGGGATTCTTTTTGAGTGTGATAATATCGTTATAGTTATATTTCTATAAAAATTAAAAAAGAGGGCGCCTGGGTGGCTTAGTTGGTTAGGCGGTTGCCCTCGGCTCAGATCATGGTCCTGGAGTCCCAGGATCAAGTCCTGTGTCAGGCTCCCAGCGCTGTGGGGAGTCTGCTTCTCCTTCTGACCTTCTCCCCTCTCATGCTCTCTCTAATAAATAAATAAAATCTTTACAAAAATTAAAAAAGAAAAAGAACTCATCTTTTAGAGACACATACTAAAGAATTTAAAGTAAAATAATATGATGCCTCATAAAAATCACAAGCAGGATATGAGGTAGTTGGAGATATAAATGAAAAGTGTTTGATAATGCATAGATAACTGGTGAAGCTATTTAACTGCCATATGGTTATATATTATTTTATTCTCTGCTTTTTAATCATTAATAAAAATACATCTGAAATAAAATAACAGTAGTTTCCTACTTACAAACAAATTTCCTTTCTCTGTAGTTTTGTCCTTTCAATCTTAATTTTGTTTTTGTTTTCTTCTGTGCATCTTGATCCTATTTTCCAAACTACTGTCATACAGGTCTTTTCTAGAAAATGGCTTTGATTTTTATGAGAGTTTCTACTTTTTAAATTTTCATTTAATTTTTAAAATCTTCAATTTCATTTTTCTACATCTTTTTGATTTATTTGCCTTTCCCTACCCTCTTGGATTAAAAGCACATATGATTTATTTTAAATATTTTTAAAAGTTAATGGATTTAAGACTACACATTTCTTCTTAGCATTAATGTTTTGGCTGCAAGCCAACATTTGATAGAGGATATTTTTTATTGTCATTAAATTTAAAAGCTTATACTTTCCACCTTTAGCTCAAGAGTTATTAAGAAGCATGCTGTTAAAGACCAAAACAAGTAGAAGGAAGGATATAATTAATATTAGAAGAGAATTAAGTGAAATAGAGACTAAAAAAATAATAGAACTAATTAATGAAACCAGTTACTGTTTCTCTGAAAAGATAAACAAAACTCACAAACCAGACTCATCAACAAAAAAGAGGATTCAAATAAAATAAGAGAGGAGAAGTTATAACTGACACCATAGAAACACAAAAGATTATAAAAGAATATGAAAAATTAAAAACCTAGAAAAAATGGTAAATTCCTAGAAACACATAACCTCCCAAAACTGAATCAGGAAGAAATAGAAAATTGGAACAGACTAATTTTACTAGCAACTGAAGCAATAATCAAAAACTCTCAACAAACAAAAGCCCAGGGTCAGATGACTTCACAGGTGAATTTTAGCAAACATTTAAAGAAGACTTAATGCCAAGTCTTCTCAAACTACTGCAAAAAAGTAGAAGAGGAAGGAAAACATCCAAATTCATTCTATGAGGCCAGCATTATCCCAATACCAATATCAGAAAAAGACACTACAAAACAAAGGAAAAAGTACAGGCCAATATCTGATGAACACAGATGCAAAAATCCTCAACAAAATAGCACCAAACCAAATCCAAAAGTACATTTTAAAAAATCATTCACCATAATCAAGTGGGATATATTCCTGGGCTGCAAGGGTGGTTCAATATTCACAAATCAATCAACATGATACATCACATCAAAAGAAAGGATAAAAGCCATATGATTTCAGTAGGTGCAGATATAGCATTTCACAAGGTGCAATATTCACTCATGATAAAAAAAAAAAAACCCTTCAACAAAGTAGGTTTAGAGGGAACATGTCTCAATATAACAATGGCCATATATGAAAAACCCATAGCTAACATCATATTCAATGGTGAAAAACCAAGAGCTTCTCTCCTAAGATCAGGAATAAGTTATGGATGTCTACTCTCACTATTTTCGACATAGTACTGGAAGTCCTAGCCATAGCAATCAGATAAGAAAAAGGAAAAAAAGGCACCCAAAATGGTAAGGAAGGAGTAAAACTTGCAGTATCTGCAGATAATGTGATACTGTATACAGAAAATCCTAAAAACTCTACCAAAAAACTACTAGAAATAATAAGTGAATTCAGTAAAGTCACAGGATATAAAATTAATATATAATAATCTGTTGCATGTTTATATACTTACTCATAATGAAATAGTAGAAGGAAAAATTAAGAAAGCAATCTCATATTTGCACCAAAAATAATGAAATGCCTAGGAATAAACTTAAACAAGTATATGAAAGACCTGTACTCTGAAAATTATTTAAAAAAATGATGAAAGAAATTGAAGATGACACAAACAAATCAAAAGATCATGGAGTGGAAGAACCAATATTGTTAAAATGTTCATCCTACTCAAAGCAATCTCCAGAGTTAATGCAATACCTATCAAAATAAACACTCTTCACAGAACTAGGACAGATAATCCTAAAATTTGGATTTGTATGGAACCAAAAAAGACCCTGAATAGCCAAAGCAATTTTGAGAAGAACAAAGCTGGAGGTACTAATCCCAGATTTCAAGATCTACTATAAAGCTGAATTAATCAAAACAGTATAGTACTGGCACAAAAAAAAGATATATAGATCCATGGAATGGAATAGAGAGCCTAGAACTAAACTTACACTTTTATGGTTAGTCTATGACTAAGAAGATGAGAATATATAATGGGGAAAAGTCAGTCTTTTCAATAGTGGTGCTGGGAGAACTGGACAGGTATATGCAAAAGAATGAAACTGAACCACTCTGTAACACCATACACAAAAATAAACTCAAAGTGGAGGAAAGACCTAAATGTTAGACCTAAAGCCATAAAGATATTAGAAGTGAACAAAGGTAGTAATTTCTTTGGCATCAGCCATAGAAACATTTATCTGGATATTTTTCCTCAGGCAAGGGAAATAAAAGCAAAATTAAACTTTGGTACTACATCAAAATGAAAACTTCTTCGCAGTGAAGGAAACCATCAACAGAATAAAAGGACAACCCTAGTGAATGAGAGAAAATATTTACAAAGGATATGTCTGGTAAGAGGTTAATATCCAAAATATATAAAGAACTTATACAATGCCCCAAAAAACCCACAAATAATCCAACTAAAAATGGGCAGAAGACCTGAATAGACATTTTCCCAAAGACAACACACAGATGGGCCAATAGACATGAATGAAGCTCAACATCTCTCATCCTCAGGGAAATACAAAAAAACTGTAATGAAATATCACCTTACATCTGTCAAAATAGAGTAAAAAACAAGAAATAACAAGAGTTGGTTAGGATGTGGAGAAAAGTGAACCCTTGTGTATTGTTGGTTAGAGTGCAAATTGGTGCAGCCACAATGGAAAACAGTATGGAGGCTCCTCAAAAAGTGAAAAAGAACTACCATATGAACCAGTAATTCTACTACTAGGTATCTATCTACCCAAAGAAAATGAACACACTAATTCAAAAAGATATATGCACCCCATATTTACTGCATTACTTATAACAGCTAAGATGGGGAGGAACCCAAGTGTGAATCCATAGATAAATAAAGATGTGTTTATTTTTATACATATCATATATATAAATATATAATGGATAATAGATATAAATATGATTATATAATGGAGTATTAGCCATAAAAAATGAAATCTTGCCATTTGCAACAACATGAGGGTATAATGCTAAATGAAATAAATCAGACAGAGAAATACAAATACTGTATGATTTCACTCATGTGGAATTTTTTAACAAAACAAATGAACAAACATGGGGCAAAAATGGACCAAAAAACAAAACTCTTTTAACTAGAGAAAACAAACTGGTGGCTGCTGGGGAGGAGGAAGAGAGGGTGAAAGAGATAAAGAGGATTAAGAGTGTACTAATCATGAGCACAGAGTAATGCAGAGAATTGTTGAATCACTATATTGTACACCTGAAACTCATATAACACTATGTTAATTAAACTTCAATTTAAAGAAAAAAATCTGCTGTCAAATTTTGAGTAACATGTTATATTTTAGCAGGGCAATCTTCTTGTGGTTTGTTTTTACCTTTATTGCATGGGAGTCACTGAATATGGTCTCTATGATAGCAATCTTTCCCATTTGTTGAGATATGCTTGGTGGCTTTGATATCATCATTTGTGATTGATTTTGTCATTGTGTTTAACAGTGTGCATTCTGTTATTAAATAATCTTCATTAGCTCAAGTTTTCAATGGTTATTCAAACCCTCAAGATCATCACTGTTTATTTCCTTCTTAGTATATAGTTTTCTGAGAAGTGTGTGTTAAAATCCTGCATTTTGTGTATTTTTCAATTTTTCCTTGAAGCTTTTTCTTTAAAAATAAAACATTTGAAGCTCTGTAGTTAAATGAATAGTGTTAATATTTACTTGATGGATTCTATCGTCAACTATATAATTATGAAAGACCTTTTTCTATTAGTTGTCTATTACTGCATAACAACTTACCCGCAAAATTGGCAGCTTAAAACAATAAACTGATTATTTCACAATTTCTGAAGGTCAGGAATATAGGAGAACTTAACTGGGTGATTCTGACTCAGGGTCTTATCCCTGGTAACTCTTCTTCTTTTTATAATGACACCTTCATATTGCATTAGGGATCCACTTTAACAGCCTATCTCCAAATACAGTCACACTGAGGGTTAAAGCTTCAACATATGGATTTGGGAGGGCATGGGGACACAATTTAGTACATAAAACCATCTATTCCTATTTTTCTTGTGTATAGTCCTAAATTCTTAACATACACTTATCAACTTACTTTTCTAACAAGACCTGGAGTAATTAATATTTATTTATTTTGACTTTCCTCTCATGCACACTACTGCACCCTAATTATTTATCCTTGCTTGCCCAGGTACATTTTTCCAATTCCTAGTATCTCCCTCCATAGGGCATGGAGAATTTCTGGTGCTTTTTCCAATACTAGGAGCAGTATTCTTCTCTTGACATTCAGGTTTCTGCTTTCTTTTTCAATCTCATTTTGTCTCTTTACAGCTTTCAGTGGATTCCTCACAGCTTCTGGTCCATCATGCATTCTTGTTTTGAATTCCAGTTATAAATTTTAAACACATACACATACACACACACACACACACACACACACACACACACACACACACGTTCCATCATTTCTAGAGATTTGGCACAGGAGGGAGAGGTTGATGTATGTACTCAATCCAGTGTCTCAAAACAGAAGAGGTACATCATTTCATTTAAAAGTTAATTCTTTAGAGTGAAGACTTCTGACTGGGAAAACCGAAATTGGAAGTCCAAATGGATAGGTTTGAGTCAAAAGAAGCCAGAAATGTCTATAATCATAATATTTAGAATTATAATTATATTGTATGTAAAAAATGGTAATTCTTGTTTCAGAAGTTAGCAGGTATAAAACTCCTCTATATAAAAACAGTGCCAAAGAAGCAATTTTTATGTCAACTTGATCACCAAGCAAGTGCCTAGGAGTGGCAGATGTAAGCCACACTACAGAAATCATGCCAATGAAAGACAAACTACCCAATAGTGTCATGCCAAGGGAAGGCACAGATGGCTGGAGAGCAGCAGCTATAGGTCTTTTTATAGCATTATCAAATGGCACACACTTGACATTCCAACTGGTCCTGTGCCAATGGCCAAGGTAATTAGGGATGCCAACATGAGAATCTTCAGAAGGCATACTCATCTTCATGCTATCCAACATGGGGCCAGAGAAGCAATCTTGGGTGGCAAATGAGTAGTTTTATGCCACAGTAATAATTAGGTTGGAGAGGTTACCTGAATTTTCAAAAGCAGAATAAGATCCCAATGACACAAAATTAAAAGCATCATTTCTGTGACCTACAGAAACAGACTCCCAAACCACACAGCTTCTACCTAGAAAAACATGGACAATAAAGAGTCTAGGGCTGTGACAACCATGAAAATTTTTTTTCTTTAAAAATTTCTAAAGCAATTTCAGAGTTACAGAGAAGTTTCAAATATAGGACAAAGATTTTTCCTTCTGAATTATTTGAGAGGAAGTTGCCAACACACTCTTGAATGCTTTAGTCTTTTATTTCCTACTAATTAGGACATTCTCCTACATAACCACAATCACGTCATTAAAATTATAAGGTTAACACTGATAACATTCCAGCTTAAATCACTGATTTAATTGTCCCAGTAATGTTCTTCATATCAAAAAGTCAATTTCTTGACAGACTTAGTTATGTCTCTTTAAGACTCCTTTAAGACTCCTTTAGTATGCATTAGTTCTTTAGTTTTCCTTTCATTCCCATAAACTTGGCATTTTTTCTTTTTCTTTCTTTCTTTCTTTTTTGTGGATAGTATAGGTTAGTTTTTATTTTATTTTATTCAAGATTTTATTAGACAGAGGGAAACACACTTAGAGAGGGAACACAAGGAGGGGGAGTGAAAGAAGGAGAAGCAGGCTTCCCGCCAAGCAGAAAGGCCAATGCAGGGCTCGATCCCAGGACTCTGGGATCATGACCTGAGCCGCAGGCAGACGCTTAACAACTGAGCCACCCAGATGCCCCTGTTAGTTTTTATAATGTCCCTCAATTGGGGTTCAACTGATGTTTCCTCAGGATTAGATGCCAGTTATGCTCTTTTTTTTTGCAGGAATATCACAGAATGGCTGTTGTGTTCTTACTGTAGTATATAAGGTAGCAAATTATTTTTATTTGTTCCATTACTGATGATGACATTTTGATCACTTAATTAACATGGTTTTTACCAGCCTTCCACTGTAAAGTTCCTTTCATAAATAACACATACTTTATGGGGAAATATTTTGAGACAACATAAATACCCTGTATCTCAGGAAACTTTTACAGTTATAGCATCCACTAATTATTCTTGCCTTACTCCATTATGATGTAATATGTGCCAAAATGTGATTTTTCTCAATCATTCCTTTTACATTTATTAGTGGGGTTGATTTGTTTACTTATGTACTTACCTGTATCAATATGGACTCAATGGCAATTTATTTTGTACAACTGATTATAATCATCCCACATATTTTGATAAAATTCAATTCAAAATATTTCCTAAATTCTCTTTGATTTCTTCTTTGACCCACGAGACTATTAGAGAAATACTGCTTAATATGCAAATAGTTGGGAACTTTGTTGACAATTTGAATGTTACTGAATTATAATTTAATTCCTTTGGTATCATAGTTCACTCTTATAAAGTGTATTGTGCTTTATTTTATGGGCCAGCACACAATCTGTTTGGTGAATATTCCACATGCATTTTAAAAGAATGTGCTTTTTTTTTTTTTTTTGTCAGAGACACAGAGCACAAGCAAGGTGAGCAGCAGGCAGAGGGTGAAGCAGGCTCCCCGCTGAGTGAGGAGCCCCATGTGGGACTCGATCCCAGGAACTTGGGATCATGACCTGAGCTGAAGACAGATGCTTAACTGACTGACCACCCTCTGCATTTTAACTGGAGTGTCCAGTTAATCTCAATTCAATATAATTATGTGTTTAGATTTAATTATACCATCCTGTTATTTTCTATTTTCCTTCCTGTCCTACCTCTTTTGTGTTGAGTATTTTATTTTTTTTTTTTTAAAGATTTTTATTTATTTGACAGAGAGAAACACAGCCAGAGAGGGAATACAAGCAGGGGGAGTGAGAGAGGGAGAAGCAGGCTTCCTGCCAAGCAGGGAGCCCGATGTGGGGCTCGATCCCGGGTCTCCAGGATCATGACCTGAGCCGAAGGCAGTGGCTTAACCAACTGAGCCACCCAGGCGTCCCTTGTGTTGAGTATTTTAAATGCCTTAAATTTTCCTCTACTGATTTTTTTTTTAACTGCATATTGATTTAAATTTTTGAGAAAATCCTCTAGGCGCTAAAATACAGTGTTAACTTATCACAGTCCACTTAGAATTAATATTGTACCACTTTCAATGAAAAGTATGAACTTTACAATGTTATGATTTCATTTTACCACCCCCCATGAGGTTATGATGTTACTGTCATTCATTTCATATCTATATGTTATAAATACCACAATGAATTATTATTTTGCTTTGGACAATTATCTTTTAAAGAAATTTTTATGTGAGGAGAAAATACTTTTACTACTAATCCACATTTACGATAGCCAGGGCTCTTTATTCTTTTTTTTTTTTTTTAATATTTTATTTATTTATTTGACAGAGAGATCACAAACAGGCAGAGCAGGCAAAGAAAGGGGGGGAAGCAGGCTCCCTGCAGAGTGGAGAGCCCGATGTGGGACTTAATCCCAGGACCCTAAGATCATGACCTGAGCCGCAGGCAGAGGCTTCACCTTCTGAGTCCTGTGAGACTTATTGTCCAATGACTAAATATAGTTGTCTTATATTTTGTTCAATTTTATAGTAGTTTACAGTAGGAAGGCACATATGAAAACCAATATGTTCATTAGCTGGAAGTGGAAAATCTTCTTCCCTTACCAGTAATATTTTAAAACAACTGATCCAACATTGATTATGTAATTATTCCTTTTTGCTTGGGTTTTGGTAGGAAACAACCTTGAACTATAGGGGTCAATGAGAACTTTTTTTTTTTTTTTTTTTTTTTAAGGGCAGGGAAGTGGGTGCCTGGGTGGCTCAGTCATTAAGCGTCTGCCTTCGGGTCTGGTCATGACCCCAGGTTCCTGGGATCAAGCCAGTATCAGTCTCCCCGCTTGGTAGGAAGCCTGCTTCTCCCTCTCTCACTCCCCCTGCTTGTTTCCTCTCTTGCTGTGTCTCTGTCAAATAAATAAATAAAATCTTTAAAAAAAAGGAGAAGAAACTGGGGAGAGACGCTTTAAAAAGTGTTATACCTACCCAGTTCACATGACACTCTAAGATACAATTCTTTGTGTCTCCCAAGATGCAGACAGGTTCTAAAAGAGCACACTCAAAGTCCTAGAAGTTATATCAGTATCATGTTTGGCATATACCACAACTATCTCTAAGAAAACTATCACTAAACATGTGAAAGTATTCTTTCCTGGAGCCATGAATGAGACATAGGGAAATGGGCTTTGGTGTTATTTTTCTGAGGTCCTTTCTATAATCACTGTACACTTCCTTTTTTTTTTTTTTTATAGATTAAGAGCTCTTAATCTGGATGAATGATACTCTAAATAAAGCAGGGTTCTGCAAATCATTAAAGCTAGATCAGGTGTCATTCTACAGTAAACATTCTTACAGATACCTTTTAAATTTTGGTAAAGAATAAAATGAATAGTTTTTTTGAACCTAGTTACAGGGAGTCATCAAGTCATAATTCACTGAGCTTTGGGAAACTTCCAAGTTTTTAGTTTATATAAATAGTTTGAAACAAATGGAAATAGTGTGAACTTTAGAGTCAAACATACCTGAATTTGTCTCATAATTCTTAGTTTTCCTGATAATCAGTTTAATCAACTATAAATAGGTATAATAATTCTATTGGTTAGGATTATTATAAAAGGTAAAAAAGGTAATTGATAAAATGGTATAATATACATTCTATATTAACATAAGTTATATCATTATATAAGGCATTAAATGGTGTAAGACCTTTCCAGATGTGCCTTTGCAGATGCTCAAGAAAAGTTAACTGCTTTAATTTTGTGAGATATAATGATTTTGTTGCTGATAATTATAAAGCACTTGCCATGCTCTCAAGACAGACAGACTATAAATTTAAGCAGGCATAAACACAAGTATTTTCTACTATTATTAAAAGGAAATATCTGCATTATTAACCTTTTAAGATTAATATAATTCTTCAACTTGAAGGAGTGAAAATTACTTTTTTCATTTTTTAAAAAATAAATTTAAGTTTAAAAAACTTAGTTTTCCTTTTCCTTTTTTTGGTGCCTTTACTACAAAAATGCTAGTATACACAAACATTGTATAATATTTCATTTGCCCCATTTTGGGCATAAAATTGATGACATATCATGCTTTAAAGTAGAATTTGTGACATTTAAGGCTCTTAGTGATTAATAGTTCAAACATAATAGCACACTGGAGGGGGTTATCCAGAATTGGAAAGCAGCTAGTGCCAATTTTAACACTTCACTCACCTTCTAAAAATATTCTGCAGAATTTCTGATTCTAGTTATCCAGATAAGGATATATCAGAAAAATAGTCTTGCTGAGAGCAACTAAGACAACTGGATAAAATAATTTTTAAAATTCTGTTTGAAGATATTAGAGAACTAACAAGACAGTGAATATTTGCAGGACCAAGATTCTAGACAGAAGTAAAGCCCAGAGAGGTAAGCCTGACATTTGGTGCTGCCTTTGCTTTTCAGAGCATTTGCCAATGTGTAATTGGCGGCCAAGAGGGTGAGAAACTTAACAGAAAGTAGTGTTTGAGAAGCTGAGAAACTGCACAGAATTTTAGGTAGAGTCAATGGGCTAAGGCTACAAAGTTATACTTCAGGGTCTGCTAAAGGGCAGGGCTTCCAACTAGATTCCTGAGGGGTTACACTCTTGATATAAGTATAAAGTAAAATAAATTGGCTCTTAGACTGAAACTCATCTCCAGATAAACTCAATCCCAGAACAGAGTAACGTATCATTTAACCCCTACCCTAACTACGTGCAGGAAACAAAAGTAAATTCTTTCTGGAGGAAAACAACACTATACACAACCTCAAATTATCATTACATTTTTAAAATTCTATATCCAACATTCAATAAAAAAAGAACAAAGAGATAAGACCAAATGACTCCAAAACAAGAACAAAAAGATCTGTCAAAAGACAGTAGTCAAGAGAAAAAATTAGAGGAAAAATTTAACCAATAAGCAATTAGGAGGGAAAAATGGAATAATATACTTAACATAATAAAGGGCAAGGGTGGTTAGAGAAAAGGACATAGAATACGTGAGACAAATAGAAAAGAAAGAGGGTAGGACAAACACAGTTGTATTGTTTATATTATAGTTCAATTAAATAATCTAATTAAAAGACAAAGGTGACAGCTGATTAGAAATATACAAGTTTATGTTGCTTATAAGAGATACAACTTAAATATAAGGAGACATGCATACATGACATATCAAGCAAATACAAACCAAATAAAACTGGTGTAGGTTTAGTTTGAGATGAAGCAGGTGTTATGAAGCATTATCAGAAAATAGAAGAATGTTTCATAATGATGAAGGCTCAAATACCAAGAAAATATAAGAGTTTTATATTGGCATGCACCTAGTTACAGTGTTAAAAGAAAACAAAAAAGACAAATCCACAATTATACTGGAAAATTTTAAAACACCAGTCTCAGTGAGGATATAGAAGAACTAAAACACATGAATAACAAATCTGATCTTACATAGAACACTGCATTCAAAAACTGTAAACTATAGACTGCACGCTCTCTTTGATGCAATGGAAATCTTACCATTGACCATATAATGAGCCATAAGGGAATTTCTGTAAGTTTCAAAGGGTTGATGTAATACAGAATAGGTTAAGGGGTGTGTGTGTGTGTCTTCCTAGAAAATGTTTTATTCTTTGAAATTAGGAAATATACTTTTAAGAAACCTGAGCAAAGAAGAATTTCTGAAAGAAATGTTAGAAATATCTTGAGCTGAATGGTAATGAAAAATAGGCACATAAAATTGTCAGAATGCAATCAAAACCATGCTTAAATGGAAATTATACACTTGAATGCATACATTACAAAACAGAAACTGAAAAATCCATGCCTTAAGCATCTATCACAAGTTAGAATAAGAACAACACATTTAAACAAACTTGGAAGGCTTATACTATTGGATATAAATATTTATAAAGTAATTAAGGCAGTTTGATATTGGAGCAAGGACAGAGTCTAGTAGAAGACCTGCACATATATGTGGGCACTTGATTGGTTTATTTTTATTGAATTATAGTTGACATACAGTATTACATTATTTGCAGGTGTACAACATAGTGGTTCAACAAATCTAGATATTATATAATGTCTGCCATGGTAAGTGTAGTTACCATTTGTCAACACACAAAATTATTATAATATTATTGACTATATTCCCTATGCTGCACTTTTCATCTCCCTAACTTATTTTATATGTGCAGGGTTGTACCTCTTAACCCCCTTCACCTACTTTGACCATCCCCCTACATCCTTCTACTTTGACGACCACCATTTCTCCTTATTTATGATCCTGTTTCTGTTTCTTTTTGGTGTTTGTTCATTTGTTTTTATTTTTAGCTTCCATGTATAAATGAAATCATATTGTATTTGTCTTTCTCTGCCGGACTTATTTCACTTAGCGTAATACACTCTAGGTCCATCCATGTTGTCATAAATGACAAGATTTCATTCTTTGTTAAGACTAATATCCATAACACACACACACACACACATACACACACACATACATACATCACATCTTTATCCATTCATCTGTGGATGGACACTTGGATTGCTTCCATACCTTGGCTATTGTAAATAATGCTGCAACAAACATAGGGGTGTACATATCTTTTTAAATGAGTTTCCTCATTTTCTTTGGGTAAATATCCAGTAGCAAAATTATTGGATCATATGGTATTTCTATTTTTAATTTTTTAAGGAACCTCCATACTATTTTCCATAGTGGCTGCACTAATTTACATTCCCACCAACATTCTCCACATCCTTGCGACCATTTGTTATTTTTTTTATATTTTATTTTTAAATAATTTCTATACCCAATATGGGACTCAAACTCACAACTCTGAGATCAAGAGATGTATACTCCACTGACTTGACTCCATAGTCAGGTGCCCCAACCACTTGTAGTTCCCTGTCACTTTGATACTAGCCATTCTGACTGGTGTGAGGTGATATCTCATTATGATTTTGATGTGCATTTCTGTGGGAATTTCACTAATAGCAAAGGTGACCCTGTAAATCAGCAAGCAAAGGACAATTTTGTCAATAAATGGTCACAGGTCAAGTGGATATACATATGACAGAAATCAATTTTGAGCCATATCCCCTTAAAAATCAACAAAGGTGGATTGTATGGTTTTTTTTGTTGTTGTTGTTTGTTTCTTTTTAAAGATTTTATTTATTTGACAGCGAGAAACACAGCCAGAGAGGGAACACAAGCAGGGGGAGTAAGAGAAGTAGAAGCAGGCTTCCTGTCGAGCAGGGAGCCCGATGTGGGGCTCAATACCGGGTCTCCGGGATCATGACCTGAGCCGAAGGCAGTCGCTTAACCAACTGAGCCACCCAGGCGCCCCACAAGTTTAATGTTAATATTAAAATAATAAAAATTCTGGAAGCTAGAAAGAAGTTTTGGGGCATCTGGCTGGCTTAGTCTGTAGAGCACGCAACTCTTATGATCTGGGGGGTTTGACTTCAAGCCCGATGCTGGGTGTAGAGATTACTTAAAAAGAAAACCTTAGAAAAAAGAGAGAATTTTTAAGACTTTGGGGTAGTAAAATATTTTTTTTTTAAGATTTTATTTATTTATTTGACAGAGAGAAACACAGCTAGAGAGGGAACACAAGCAGGGGGAGTGAGAGAAGGAGAAGCAGGCTTCCCACTGAGCAGGAAGCCCGATGTGGGACTCGATCCTGGGTCGCCAGGATCATGACCTGAGCCGAAGGCAGTCGCTTAACCAACTGAGCCACCCAGGCGCCCTAACTGCATGTCTTCTTTGGAAAAATGTCTTTTCAGGTTCTTTCTTCATTTTTTAATTGAATTATTTGATTTCTTTTGTTATTGATTGTATTAGTTCCTCATATATTTTAGATATTAACTCCTTATCAGATATATGATTTTCAAATATTTTCTTCCATTCATAGATTATCTTTTCATTATTTTGACTACTTCATTTACTGTGCAGCTTTTTCATTTGACAGTCCCATTTATTTTGTCTTT